>JACJUY010001566.1:89456-148033 GCA_014220935.1 Platorchestia sp. MABIK
CTGGGCCACAATAACAACAAATCTGCTTGGACTAGGTTGCATTATGAAGAGCATCTCGCAGAATTAAAGAAACAGTTTCTTGAACTGTGGTGTACCCAGTGGCACCTTCAAGTTGAGACATCCAACAAAGGCCATTTTCTTAAGAATCTTTTTGATCAACCCAGAATGCTAATGCACCCAAGGGGAACCTCCCGTATTGTTGAAAGTGCTATTAGCCGGTTGCGAGGGGGACATGCAGGTGTACAGGCCCATTTGTTTCGTTTTAATATGAGCCCTACTCCAAACTGTGACTGCTGCGGTGTTCCTGAGACCATTCCCCATTATATATTGCATTGTGTGAAGTATAGTCAACAGAGATTTGTGTTTAAGGTGTGTATTGAAACTATGGGGGTTGAATTTAATCTGGAAAATGTATTAGGAGGAGGAAATTATCCTATTAGCACTGGGAAAAGAATATTCAGTTCACTGGGTACTTTCCTGAAAAGTACTGGCAGGTTACCTACATTGTAAGGTAAATGGATGTTCTCAGAATAGAGGCACAATATAAGTTGATGTGTGTTGTATGACTAATTGCATTTGTTTTATAATGCTAGAGGAGCTGTACAAAACTACTGTACTTGTTATACAGACTTTTCTGTTTTTCTGTAAATTCAAACAACAAGGAAGAAGAAACCTGTGGATGAAGAGCTCCGAAAATAAACTCCCAGGTCCAAAGGTTTTCTTTGCAAGACCAGTAACTTGAAGAGGGATTGAAGCTCATCCCTCACCTCGAGGAAGAAGAAGAAAATACGGGTAGCGGTGAGAGCGAAACATTATCTAAGGGCTTGGTCACTGTTTGATAGCGTCGGGTCCGGTTCAGTCTCACGGGCTTTGTGTTCATGGTTCGGTATCGGAGGAATAATCTTCCATAGATCGGGTTTCACTTTGGCGGTCAAAGCGCGAGTCATCAAAGAAGGTTGTAATATCGAAAGTCCTCCTGGAATCGAAGCCCTTGTTGAGGTCACAACGGGTAAAAGGTCCGCCCTACGTATGCTCCATTCATTGCCGTACTTGCCTCCCACTCTAGCAAATTAATGAGCGTATATGTGTGTTCTCTCACCCCTCCCTAGCAAGAACCCCCATGAGAAATACGTGCCGTGAAACTCGGCCAGCTTTACCAAAGAAGTGTTAAAATACGAGGTAGGAGTGGAAGTAAAGGCTACCGCTTCGCGCCTACGCCACCCATTCGTCCACACTCATAAAATTCGAGACTACGGTATCTGGTGGCAGCGACCCTTCCTTTCATTAAATTAAAGTACGTTACGTGACAATAAATTTCCAGCATATAAATAACGACTTCACTCAGTGCTATAGTTGCATTGCGTGTCATCCAAATATTTTAAAAAGAAGGCTAATGATCGTTGCTCTCCTTTGATTTCCTGTTGTAAAACAGCCCCCACCGCGTTGGCCGAGGCGTCCGTAACTAGGATTGTCTTGCCATCTGGGGCTGGATGCGCCGACATGGTGAGATGGGAGATCTCATTTTTCAATCTTTCGAAAACTGTGTCTTGTTCAGGAGTCCAATTGATGATTTTTTTTAGTTCTGTGAATAGCCTTTTGTTTGTTCAGTGTGGGATTGCATTTTTTCTGCCGTAGCTGAAAAGAATCGATGATAGTAATTGACTATCCACAGAACTGTCCTAATTTTTTGATCGCTGACGGTCGTGGGAAGTTGCAGATGACTTCGATATTCTGTGGGAGCGGCGACATCCCCCAAGCTGATACTCTATATGCCCGAGGAAGTCCAGTTCGGTCACTCCGAAAATGAATTTTGCTGGGTGCACTTGTAGTCCTTCCTCTTTCAGACGAAGGAAAAGTTGCCTTAAAGCTTTAAGTGCGACGTGACCCACCGGTGGTCACTGAGGGGATTTTCATAATGCTGCTGACCGACCAGTAGTTACTCACTCAATTTCGATAATTACCTAATGAAAACTAAATGAAGGCGCGATCTATTTAACGTTCGTTATTTTCAAAATTGATCTCTAAAATCAGTTCTGATTTGAGTTGAACATTCAATTTAACTCGCCGCACTTAACGTGGTAATTGATCCTTATGCTTCTCGACGGACGTAGATGCTATTAGTATGTCGTCTATTTATGCGGTGACGAAGTCTATGTCCCTGGTGATTGCGTCGATGTAACACTGGAACAATTGAGCAGCATTCCGGAGCCCAAAGGACATAACGGTGCACTCGTAAAAGCTGAACGGAGTGATGATAGCCGTTTTTTGAATGTCTTCGGCTATCACCGGTATCTGATGGTGTGCCCTCACGAGATCGATTTTTGAAAATATGATTTTTTTATAAAGCCTGTAGTGGAAGTCTTGGCAGTGCAGAATTGGGTAACGATCGGGCTTTGTTACTGCTTTTAGTCACCTTTTTAGTCGCCATGTAACAAGCCGTTTGCTTGTACACCACCCCACGCAATGGTGGGCTTCGAGGCGCCACCTAACCACCAACCAATGGGACGCATGCTCAGCGCGTTACTGCACTCAACAGGCCTTATAATTACGGGGTGCAGTAAAAGCTCAGCCAGTCTTTTCACAGCGGCTTCGATCTTCAACACTCATCAAAGACGCTTCACCAGCTACAGTTTCTATTGCCTCTATTACCGCTTCGCACTCAATTGTCACTCTACTGCCATCCGCGCTGCCACTCCACATCACCTGACGGTCCTAAGACGTATCGTGGTTAATTACTACCTGACAGCAGTATTTCTTCATGTACTTTTACTGCCGGCGATATTCACAATAGAACAGCAATTTTTCCAGTTGTGTTTTCTCACCCTGTCAGGTTCGTTGGTACCTCAGGCACTCGCTTCGGGTATTGATATTCAAAGTCTGTAGATATTCATAGTCTGCCCGGAGCGTAAAGTGGCCTGAGGGAGAACACTACAATGTGCATGGGAGATGCCCAGGAGCTCTTTGATGGTCTGATGATACCCTGATCTAACGTCATTTTGAACTCGTCATCATTTTGAACTCGCTGCTTCCAGTTTTTCTGGAGGAAGTCTCCTGGGTCTCGCGTACACTGGGGGACCAAATGTTTCGAAGTGATGTTTCACATTTTTTCTTGCTTGTTGAGAAAGGCGTCCGTATGAAACCAGTTTTTCTGGGAACTCCTTGAAGATGTCGCTGAATTCCGACGATGCTTGATGATCAATTCAGTGAATTTTCGCTGTACTTGAGTTTGCTCGCTCACAAGGAATTTCAGTTTTCGAGGTTTGGCTGTACATTCTTGCGTTTGCTGCGTCGACGTTTATTTTGTTCGCGTGCAGGGAATCAATGCCCATAATAGGTTAGCCGACATCTGCCACTACAAAATCCCAGCTTACGAGCAATTGGAGGGCGAGTTGAATGTTCCTTTCCGCCGTCACGTATGAGCGCATGAGGCTATTGGAGTGTTGTTAGCCGCTAGTATACGACGGGGTCTGATCGAATGTTTTTCGTCGGGTGGAATTAAGCTAACCGCCGAGCCGGTATTGACCAGATACCGAGTATTGTTGGAGTCTGTAACGTACTGTACAATCAGAGATGGGCAAATATACTTTAAATTATATCTTAGATACAGATACATGCAAAAAAATGTGTCTTAGATACAGATTCAAGATACCTCAAAAGGAATGTATCTTCAAGATACAACTACAAGATACTTTCAACAAATGTGTCGTCAAGATACAGATATAAGATACTTTTATTTATATCTCAAAATGGGCTATACATTAATGCATACCTTTAGTAACCTCACATAAAATATTGGTTTGCCACCCCCTCGCGCCATCCTGTCCTTGTCGCTTGTGTGTTCAATGAAGCCCAAGGCTACGCTGTCCCAGGTTCAACCATGACAGACAGGCTTGGGCCGAGATCCAGACCAACTGGGATGGCAACACTGACAACCAAGCTGACAACTGGATACTCTACTGGACACACATTGACCTCTCCTTGGATTTGATTGCAAGGCCGGCCGGAACCTAGACTCGACCTGCCGGCTTGATAGTCGTGCGCGGCGAGGGTTAGCCGATGGCCGGGTGGAGAGGCGGGGGGCGGTTTTAAACGCCAGTGAGGCGCGGTAACGCCTCGCTGGTTAGTCAAGCGCAACAACCTGCTGCATCTGCTCGAGCCAGGAGCTATGCCTGTGCTTAGTGAGTGTGCCCGTCAGGACTGCGTGAGCCTGACAGAAGGATTCCTCTTGTTGGCGGCCGCCCAAAGCTGGTACACAAATACACAAATACTAATCACCGAAGAGAGCCAACTTTGGACTCTGCCCAGAAGACGACACAAGAGAAGACACACCAGAAGCAACCACTTACTGTACAAGAGACTGGGATCTCTGACACACCACAAGGTCCCCACGATGGTGGCCCTCGGTGGACGAGAGTTAACAGAGGAGGTCCTGAACGACGTCGGCGCCCGCAGCGAATGGGAAGACAGTGGACTGCATACGATGAGGAGTATAAAGATACGCCGTATTACGCAAAGTACATCAATATAAACTTTGCAAATCTAGACATAATCAGAAACCTCAACGTAATCCAAGTTGACAAAGACATCAGAACCCAAATAGGTGACCCGGGAAAAACCTCAAGATGGGGAAAGAGCTCCCTACTAGTAACCACCCAGTCGGAAGACCAAACAAAGAAACTTCTGTCCATAACGCGCATTTCTGGAAATTAAGTTGTCGTTTCTCCACACCGGACCCTCAATGTGCTGAATGGCGTTGTGCGTAGCCACGCCTTCGGAGGGTGCTCGGAGGACAACTTGAGAAGGCAGCTAAGTGACCAAGGAGTTACAGATGTCCGGCGAGTGAAGATAAAGAGAGAAGGAGAACTAGTCACAACAAATACCTACATTCTTACCTTAGAGAAACATTCCTTACCAAGAACCATCTCCCTCACATCCTGTCATCACGAAATTGACGACGCATACAAAGAAAGACCACAGCAATGTTTCAGATGCCAGCGGTTTGGTCACGTAGCAAAGTACTGCCGAAGTGAGACTGAAACCTGTGCCCGAAGTGGAGAAACAGGACACTAAAGCTGGATTGTAGGAACCCGATCTGCTGCTACCATTGTCAGCAAGAACATTGCTCCAACGATAGAAGCTGTCCCGAGTACATACTTGAAGATGAAGTCCTGGCCACTCAAGGAAAATAAAAAATTCCCCGTCCTGAAGCTCTCCAAATGGTCCTGGAACGATCACCAGACCACAACCGCCTCTATAGCACGGTACTACAAACGCCAAGGTCAACCTCCGACACTGCAAATAACCCTGCGCGTACCAAAACGAATCTACAGGCAAGCTCATCTAGAACAGTACCTGGCTCTTTCAACACAACTATGCAAACGCTAAGACTCCCAGATGCATCACCAACTCCCGAATCCACGATATCTCGGACTCGACTCCACAATCAGCCACAGATGACGCTAATGCAAATAAGACACCACATAGACTGCCGGACAAAAGTGCCGTACCTCCGAAGCCATCTACGCAGGAAGATGTGAGCGGACCCGGTAGCAGCAAAGACTTCCCTTCTGGTGCAGCAAAAATGACTACTCATAGCAAAACCCAAGGCATTCCACGAAAGCAACCGGACTCTACTTGCCCACCACGAATCCGAAAAACGACGGAACCAACTAAGGAAACGTCAGCGCTCGAAGAAAGAAAAGCGAATAAATACACTTTTAAGAGACTCAACAGGCCAGACAGCCTAAAACAGCTATGAGCCTACGATAGTGACAGCTCGGTCGATCAGACCATCAATAGTAAAAAAGACAACCCCTCAAAGAAAATACGGCAAAAGTCGCCCAGTAAATCCCACAGAACATCTCTGGGAACAAAGGAAACACCACCACGTGGAAGGCCAGCCGAGCGAGCGCCCTGGCCCTGAAAATACCAAACGTGGCTCTAATGAGTGCAAGATTCCCGTAGTAGGCCAACAACCGCGACCATGGGAATAAAATAGGCGCTGATGCTGAAGACACTCATTCAATGGAATCTACAATCCTACTGAACCAAATTCAATGAAATCAAGAAAATTCTACATGATCTAACACCAATTTGTATGTGTCTACAAGAAACAATGTTACGAAACCAACAAGCGCCCATCCCCTTCGCACTATAAAATAATCATGTCCACTGTTACCCGTGCCGACAACCATGAGCGAGGTTCTTCAATCCTTGTCCATTACTCTGTCCCATATGAAATATTGAGGCTGAACACAAACCTGCAGGCAGTTGCTGCCAGAATTCACCTCAACAAAAGCTACATTCGATGCTCCCTTTACTTACCACACCTGGATGTCACCTATGAAGACCTGAACTCGTTAATACTACAGCTGCCTGAACCATTTATTTTCATGGGAGATTTTAATGCACGTAGTACACTGTGGGGAGACCATACTATAAACGCCCGAGGACGATTGGTGGAGCGCCTACTGCTAACACACGACGTCGCACTCCTCAACTCAGGCCAGCACACCCACTTTCATCACCAAACATCCACCATCTCTGCAATAGATTTGACGATTTGCTCGTCAAACTGCCAGCTCGATTTTAAATACTCTGTGCACGACGATCTGCACGACAGTGATCATTATCCAATTCAACTGGAACTCATCCAACCAGCCACAAACCACGAGCGCATCCCCCGGTTTAATACTGCAAAAGCAAATTGGCCCATGTACTACACCCAAACTACCGTCGAGAACCCTGAGTTGTATTCAAGTGAGAATACAGAAATATTCTTGGACAACGTGTGCAACATCCTCTCATCTGCCGCCAATGCCGCAATACCTCTCACCAGCGGAACGCTTCAGAGACCACCAGTCCCGTGGTGGGATGAAGAATGCGACGACGTGACGCGTGAGAGAAGAAGAGCAGGAAGAGCCGTACGCAGATGCAACAGCAACGCCAACAAAAAACGATACAACCGAGCGAGAGCCATTTGTAGGAAAACGTTTCAACAGAAACGTTCAAAGTCATGGGAAACATACCTTAAAAGTATCACATCCCGGACGAGCATGACCTCTGTCTGGAAAAGAGTGAAGAAGCTATCAAGTAAGTTCACTCACTCCCCAACGCCAGTAATAGTGGACAACGACCAGTGCCCCCATAGCAATCCGACTACAGTTGCAAACCTAATTGGAAACCACATGGCCAGGACAAGCAACATCTCCAACGTCAGCGCCAACTTCTCTACCCATAAGCAAAGAATGGAGAGCCAGGTGCTTCGTTTTGGAAACAGCAGCGACATCTACAATGTCCCACTTAAAATAGAAGAACTACACGGAGCCCTATCAAAAAGTAAAGAGAAAGCCCCTGGATCCGATACTATCACCTATGCAATGGTAAAACGCGCGCATGAATCCTTCCACCAGCTCCTATTACTCCTATTCAACTATATCTTTTTACACGATGTGTTCCCGGAGCAGTGAAAAACAGCAATAATAATCCCCATTCCCAAACCAGGGATAGACCCGCAGTGCGTAGGAAATTACAGACCGATTGCCCTCACAAGTTGCTTGAGTAAATTACTGGAAAGAATAATCAATTCACGGCTCATGTTCTTCTTAGAAGCAAATAATAAAATTGCAAACGTGCAGTACGGCTTCAGAGCATTCCATAGTACGACCGACAACGTCGTGTGCCTAGAAACAGCTATCCGAGCAGCAATGGGTCAGAAGCAGCACTTTCTGGTCATCTTCTTCGACTTGGCTAGGGCGTACGATACTGCATGGCGCTATAGTATAATAAAAAAGCTCCACACTGGGGGACTCAGAGGACACCTGCTGCACTTTTTCAACAATTTTCTCACCGACCGCAAGATTAAAGTACGTGTTGGGAGTTCCTTCTCTGACACAAAATATTTACAGGAAGGAGTGCCCCAGGGCAGTGTGCTAAGCTGCACCTGCTTCCTGATAGCAATCAACGATATAGCAGAAGACTTACCTCTCTATGTAAAAAGCTCACTATATGTGGTTGATTTTGCCGTATATATAGCTGGACACCGAACGGACACGCTAGAAAGACAACTCCAAATCACAATAAACCGATTGGAGCGCTGGACAAACCGAACTGGATTTCGCTTCTCTACTGCCAAGACAAGCATCATGCACATCTGCCGAGTACGTGGGTGTACCAAAATTGCACCACAACTGGTCCTACACGGGGAAAACATCTATCAGGTGCAGACATACAAATACCTCGGCTTAACCATAGATGAGAGCCTAACATGGCGACCTCACATTCAACAACTGAAGACCTCATACATTAAAGGGCTTAACCTCCTGAAGTTCCCCGCCCATTCGTCGTACGGATCCGACAAAAAACTGTTGCTACGTCTATACATAGCCCTAATCAAACCTAAAATTGATTACGGATGCGAAGCCTATGAGTCTGCCTGCCCTTCGCTATTAGATACTATACAACCGATCCAAAATGCAGCTTTGAGAATAGCAGCTGGTGCCTTCCAAAGTTCGCCCATAAATTCACTACACCGCGAGACCGGGACCAAGACAGTAGAACAATTTCGAGCAATAAAAATTATGAACCACTATCTCCGCCAGCAAATAAACCCCAAAACATATACACTTCAAGAACTCAGAAATATCCCACCTCATATCTACGCCCCAGAATCGTCGACACCCCGACCATTTTACGTGAGAGCCACAAATCTGCTGGAATACTACGACGTGCGCTTCGGCAATGTTCTGGTGGAAATGTCATATTTCTTCCCGCCCTGGCAAGCAGGTGTTCTGAGATTGTGCAGGGAGATGTACAGTGTGAGGAAATCGCAGGTGGGCCCAGTGGCCGCTCGATCGGTGTTCTTGGACCACTTGGCATCTCACAGCTTGTCAACAATATATTACACGGACGATTCTCGTAATGAATTCGGTACTGGTTTTGCTGTAGTGCGGGGGGATAGTGAAACATCTGAAAGGATCCAACAAGTAGCATCCAGCTACACAGCTGAACTTTACGCCATCGTGACTGCGGTCCGAGCCTGCCGCTTCGCTTCCACGGAATCTGTAACTATTGTGTCTGACTGTCGTAGTGCGCTTATGGGGATTGCACAATATAAACCTCCACACCCCCTCAGCCTTTCAATCCAACTGGCGATACGGCAAAGTGGGAAGCAGATTGCGCTCTGCTGGGTGCCTAGTCACGTTGGGGTGAGGGGCAACGAACGCGCGGATAATGCCGCCGTTCTGGAAACTCGCCGGAAAACCATCATACGACAGCCAATTCCCTCAACTGTCTACAAAGCAGCAATAAAGAGTAGGGTGAATCGGAAGTGGGCAGAGGAGTGGGCAGCCCAAGCGGACAACAAACTACGATCAATAAAAGAATCAACAGTGCCCTTCGCTACCAGCTACCATAAGAACCGCCCTTGGGAAGTGAAATTGTGCCGGCTACGCATTGGCCACACGCACGCCACTCATGGACATTTGATGGAGGGGGGCGTGGCACCGACTTGCGGAGCTTGTGAGGCTCCACTGACAGTGCACCACATACTTGTCGAGTGTTAGTGTCATGATGCTGCGCGAAACCTTTGGTTTGGCGGACGTCCTCCGGATGCCTTGGAGGAGTACCTTGGAGATGGCGATGAGATGGCGATCAGGTGAGGTTTGGGGGACCTTTGTATAACTTCACTAGACAAATAAACTTCTACAACTACATCTGAAAATGACCGGGAGCACCCTCTGGAAGACCGTGGAGACTGATCTTGATGCTGGATGCAGTTCAATTTGAACAGAGCAGCCGAGCACAGCCCTCGTTGTAGCCTGAAAGGGTCTGAGCACGGGTGAGACGCCCGGCTATGAATGGATGGACATCTGAAACCCCGAGGGCCTGGCCCGACTGTCAAGCGACTTCAAACTGGCCTACGCAAAGGAATAGCCGCTTCTGTACCAACTCGCACACATACAGAAATGGCAGCCTAAAACCTAACGCAACAAACCTATTTAACCGAGAATCACTGCTGAAATCAACGCTTGTGTGACTGCGGTGGTAAAACTAGGAATATAATAATAATAATAATATTGGTATGCCAAATGGAGCTGTGGGCAACATATGGGTATAAATTAAGGAGTTTGATTATATTCCTTTTAATTGATCATGAAACGGAAAATAGATCAGTTCATTAGAACAGGGTCATTAAATGGGGTTCCCTTTCAGGAACATTAAATTTTCAAACATAATGTCAGATAATCTACTTCTTTTTGTAGCATGTATCATACTTACGAACGAGAATAAGCATTCTACTGGCGCTGAAGAAGAGAGGTGTGTTGTACCTGATGAAAACCTTCTTCACTATGTCGTACTTCTCCAGACTTGTGATCGAGTTACTTGGATCTTGAAGGTAGTTTAGAGCTTCAACTTCAGCTGCACAGAAATGGCCACTTGTTCGTATTTCAGTGAAATTGAACAAAGCGTCGTTGTCGCTGCCTTCTTTATCCAGGGTGACTTCAGATGTTGGCTCACTATTATGCAATTCGCAATGTTTGATAGCCTTAATGAATCTCTTGTATACTACTTGTAAGTGTGCTCTTCGCCGATATTTTCAGCCAATGTTGTCCAACGCAGTTTGAAAAAGTGATGGAACACGGAAGCCATAATTGCATCGTTTGCTAGAGAACTAAGAGCAAAGCAACTGGGAAATCTATGCTTCAGCTCTTCAGTAACTGGTTGCAACAATGGCGCGCAATATCTCAAATTACCATCTTTCTTGACGTGTTGTAATTTAGCATGCGTGGTTAGCAGTGTCGGAATGAGACCACCGCCGTAAAAGCAGTCCTTTTCTCCTTGCAAACGATCAAGTGCTGCCGCAGTTGGGCCGAAAATTTGAAAACATTTCGAAAAAAATCAATCTAAGCTTCTTTAAACTGGGGTAATTTTATTGATATGACATCATTTATTTTACCTCTTGAATCAACAATGATTTTGAGGCTGTCAAACAAGAAACTCCACTTTGTTACACAAGGGTAGCATTGTTGTTTGCCAAGCACATCAGCTACTTTTCAGATGATTTTGGTTTTCCGGATGCTGCCCAAAGAGAAGAGCATTTACCCATTGCTGTGTGGTTTATCTTGGAAAAATTTGAAGATGTCTTCATCATTTTTTATATCAGAACAAATCAAACTCAGAGTACGACTAGCACGACGCATATGGTAAGTCCTGAAAAACTGGGACGGACTGTTCCATAAAATCATTATTACTATTGTAAACTCCACTTAGCGAGCACCGCTTCAAATTTAACCTGCGTGACAAAAGGAAAAGAGAGAAGAGAGTTAAATTTTGACACAGAGTGTGTCAAAAGGGTGCTAGGTGGCGGTCAGATTGTGTCAGAGTGTGTGTCAGCACATCATTTGGTGATCTTCTGCAGCTTGTTTGTGTCTATTACTATTTAGTTAAGAACAAATAAAGGGGAGGAACACATCAGGGTTTTATATGTTAAAAGTAATTCATCTTTCTCATTTATGCCATATCAAGCTCTACCCTACAATGTTCTATTCTACAGTAAATGGTGACATGAGCACACAAAATAAACTATTCCAATGAAATTTCATGCCTATCGACATACATCCTATGTACATTATATAGATATACCATTTTGTTTATTTTCTTTTTATTTCATTTATTCTTTACTCATTATCATTTTTGATTTTTAATTCATTTATTTTTATTTTTTGATTATTTTTTTCTGAGGATTCCTACCTGCACATGCATATTATACCTACATGGTACCCTAGCTTTCTAAACATATACAGCTCATCTACACATATAAACACATCACGAGTTTTCGTTGTTTTAATTACAAATTATGATTTATGTCTACCTATTTTACGACCCCTCAGGGGGATACAACTATTGTATCTATGGGAACTAGCGCTCCCAGGGGGCAAATGTGAGGACCCGAGCTAACGGTTAACGCAACGAAACGCAACGAAACTCAACGAAACTCAACAAAACTCAACGAAACTCAACGAAACGAAACTCAACGAAACGAAACTCAATAAAATTCAACGAAACTCAACTAAACTCAACGAAACGCAACTCAACGAAACGCAACGAAAAGCAACTCAACGAAACGCAACGAAACTCAACAAAACGCAACAAAACGCAACGAAACGTAAATTATTATTATTATTACAATGCAATGATCCCATAAAAATGTATGATGTTTTGTTTCTTTGGCACATTGCCAAAGCGACAGCTAAATAGTCTTGGACCGAAGCTGTCGTTAAATGTTATTAATAATAATAACAATACGACATTACGCCTACAATAAAGAAATTCTTACCTCTACGCCCATATATCATTATCCTATGTAAAACCCTAGCCTACTTATTTTTTGTACAATCTACTTTACATTGAACAAGCTTTGCCCATATATACATTGTTTTAATATTAAACTAGTTCTTAATCTATTTCCTATTATCTAACATCTTCACACGGACATCACCTAACGGCGATAATTAGAAAAGAGAGTTCATAACTATACAGCTATCTTTATTTGCATGCGTTCTCTATGCTCCTCCACACATGAACACACTCTCTTACACCAATGTACACCTTCCGTACATACATATATAATTTACACATCAAATTATTTGTTGTTCCATGCCGATTTACAATACAGCACTTATGTATATCATCCGTTATTTAATCTTAGATTTAATTTGACGGATATATCTACACTAACGTACATGTATACAAATAGATCGTTGAATAATAAGAAATGCAAATGTATGAAATAGAATTTTATTTCGTCTTAAGAATTACAGTGCATGGGAGTACGATGTAGAAGACGGCTCATTTTATGACGATGTCACAAAATGTATAACCGCGGCTAAAATCTTTAGTAGCGGAGTTTGGCTCGTGAAGACTTTCTATAATAAAACTCACCGCATTAAATATGACGATGTCGTAAAACTTATTAGATTCTGCCATATAGTTTAGTCACAGATTATAGATTGTCGAGACGTTAATATAAAAACGACCAAGCCCGTGGGCTCGGGAGATCCGTCATGTTGAGGGAAAGCTAAGCTCCCACAAAAAGAACATACCCCCCTCCTCCCTTCGCCAAAACCCCCTCCCCTGAGGGGAGCGCCGTCCACGACTGCATTAGGACATGATTAGGAGGGCACTCAGTACGAGGACACCGAGGCGAGTGGTCAAGGATAGGGACCGAGCGGCGGACACTAATTTGAGTGGTCGAGTATCGACTGAGTGGCGGGTACGGTAGGAAAGTCAAGGGACTTAGTCTACTTTTGCGTTGGCGTCCTTTAACAAAATACAACTGGTTCAATATCCCGGGTTTAAATCCATGCTTTGTTCTTGAGCGAGTTCCGAGACCCTCTGCCGAGGTCTGGCGCATGGTTGTGTTTGATTGCGCCGGTCTACCGCATGGTTGTGGTTGTGCTCGCCGTGGCACAGTGATTAAGGGCATCGCCCTTGCATGTAGGAGTCGAGGGTTCGTATCCCGGCGCTGGCGCGGCGATTTTCCCCGTTGGGTATAAGTGAAAGCTCAAGCACAATACCCCACTCAACCCAGGTGTCGGAAATGGGTACCGGCTATACGGGGGAGCCGTTATGGTGTCCTATATATAGTGTTAGTTATAAGGCATTTGAAAAACCAATGCTCAAGATCATATGTATTAGGCTTGATTGGAAATAAAGCATCCTAAGATGCCGATGTTTTTTTTTACTGTATGCATATAGTCGTCTGGTTTGCATTGTCAGTTGAGTAGTCATAGAGGACGTATCATTTGAGAGTCAGTGAAGTAAGTTACTTTGAAACCCTCGCCGGCGTTGCTATCACGATCAGTTTTTATCTCCCAAATAAAGTTATCAAATCTTCGGGCCGCCTGATTTCACCCTCTCTCCTCTCAAAAATAGACTTGCCCCAAATAGAAGCACGAGCCTATACCCTACGGCCATTGCTACTTTAACTCTTACGCACCGTCAATTTAAAATAAAATTCTTAACTTCGAAGCCTCGTGCTTCTGGTGGCAGCGGACTACCCGTCTTTAATCTTATCTTAAATCTTAACGTAATACCCGTGCCGTACGAGTAATTCCAAGGGGGAAGAAAATACATCACGAAAGAAAGAAAACGATTAAAGAAAGGAAATCGAAAGCAAGCGCGACCAAAGAGCGTATTATTTACACAAGTAAACAGGAATTTAAGAACTATAGTGGTGATAGATAAAATAATGAAAAAGAATTGATGAAAAAGAGGTATAAATATCAGTGCAACTGGAATGAGATGAAATATCTGGGGTTTTGGCTTCCCACCAGTAGGGGGAAAGACCGTCCGACCGCTCGCCAATACCCCAGAAAAACAGAAATAAATAGATGTAACTGAAAGTGTTTTGATCTTCATGTAGGTTCATATAAATTTTGAAAAAGGAGGGGGGCCATTGCAAGTAGTCTTGAGCTTTTAAATCTGGAATGTTGTTTGGGGATGAGCTTTGGCGGAAAACTTAACCCTTCACTGCATGGTGTATCGAATATGATACAGACCTAATTTTGCTGTATATAGAAATGATTTACAGAGGTAGGAGCATTTCTACGGTTTGTATCGCAAACGAGACATACTGTCCACAAAATGAACGCGTATGGTGCCGCTGGTGCGTGCTCGATGCAGCCGGCCTCTCGCAGTAAAGCTCAGTTTGGACGCCAACACTGCCGAGTGTGGCTGTAGCTGCAGCATTACCATTGTTTGGCATAGCAGCCATATCATGCAATTTATTGGTGAGTATAAATTTGTGTTTCTGTATAAGTAATATTACTTTGATTCTATGATGAGAAACATTGGGAATAAGAACAATAATTATATTTTATGCATAGTTTTTCAGTTTGTTTCATATATGATACAACACGATTTTGCTGTATATTTCTACTCGGGCCAAATTTGTGTCGTAAATGAAACAAACCCATGTTTTCTTTCATTACCATGAATAATTTTAGTTTTATTATACTATTTATATGTTTTTACATATTAAAACACATATCCAAAAATACACTGAAACAAAATTCTGAAAAATAACTACTATTATTAATAATATCAAATGCACGATAGAAGCGCAACATTTGCACAATTTTCTACCTTAACAATTTTGCCAAAAACTGTCACTGTTAGTTAAAATGTATCACACAATAATATTGTGTTGAATCTTTATAAAAATAAACGTTTGTTCAGTTTTATTTTCAGAATATTCAAACTCGCAGTGGATTTTCACGAGAAGAAATCAGGACCCTCATCATGGAGATGGAGAGAGGGGGGGTGAGAGGAAAGTGAAGATTGAATAGGAAGATTTGGACTTGGAATTTGATCTATCTAGAAAAAGTTGAAGCTCGTTTGGGAGTCGAACAATCACAGGAACAGATTTAAAAATCAACAACAGCAACTGAAAACAACGATACCACTCTGAACCCAAATGAAACTTGCATTTTCATTTGTAAAATAAATCCAACCCTCGTGAAAATTGTGAATTGCGATTCAAAAGGAGTAAGATCTTTTAGAAATGTTTTTTAGAAGAAGAAAAATCTCAAGATACTGGATGAGCTTGTAAAATTCAAGGGACGTAATGAGTTAACCATCAAAATAGAAAAAATTAGAGACTCCTTATACGATTGCTTCAAGTTTTTGTTCACTGAAGATTTGATTTCAATGATACTTGAAGAACTACATTTTTTCAGTGCTCTGAAGGATCCCATTAAAGTTTTGAACATTGATAAGTTTGTTCTTCAAAAATTTATAGGGATCTGTATCATGACTTACGTACATGTGCCATGCGCCAGGGATTACTGGAGTACATCATGGCCAATATTCTTATTCAAGAAGCAATGTCCCTCAAAAGCCTCGAACAGATTAGGAACATCTTACATTTTGCTGATAACTTGAAAAATGTTCCAAGAGATGATACTAGCACTGAGCAATTAATAGAGGTGAAAAGAAAAGAAGGACCCACTGCTCATGTATGTCCCTGCGAAGAATGTCCCTGTGAAGAATGTTCGCCTGGATGGATATCATCAGTGGCCTCAGCCAAAAAAATGGAACGCCAATGATGTAAAATCCCAGACTCCAAGTTGCAGTCAAACATCACGTGTTCCAAATGTCTCGTGCATCTTTGTTAAATTATGAAAACAATGTTTTGAAATATTTATGTAACATGAAAAACTCGTTTTCGTAAAACCTAAAAAATCTCATTGATAAAATGTTACACTAAGAATTATTTTTATTTTTTAAATTTTGGCCTGATTATGTGCTCTAATAGATCTGTAAGGAATTAAAAAGTTTAAATCAGTCAATTAACTTATAAATGAAGTTTATCGTATATGTGTCGTAAACGACTCATACCTCATGCTTCAAGACATGATCTTCGTGTTGTATCGTTTATGAGACTTAATGAAAAATACACAAAAAAAAAGTGAAATAGATTTCTTTTGATTTAATATGTTAAAAGGATGTCTATTAAAGAGTTTCCAAGCATGTAAAAATTTTTTTTCTATTTCCAAAAATAATTCATGCAGTGAAGGGTTAAGTTAGTGCACAGGTCAGGATGGAATTGTTGCATGTTGTTCCAGATCTTGTTTGCATGCTCATGTAGCAGTATGTTGATGGGAGGGACATTTAATTGGTTGTGCAGGTATTCGGATGGTATTGCATCTATTAGATTGGGGCCTGTGATGAATCTAAGGTCTCTGTTTTGAACTTTTTGTAATTTGGATATTGCTGATACCAATGCTGTGTGTAGGGGTGTGACTGGGTAAATTAGTGCTTATCGTACAAAGGCCAAATATAGTTTCAATTTGGTTTTTGTGGATAGGTGAGTAAAACGGTAAATTTTTCAGATATTTTTGTAGGCTATTGCTTGTCTAATGGAGGCTTGGGATGATATGCCTTGTGTGTTTATGTTCAATCCCAGGACTTTCCCTTTATTCGTGTATGGTATTTCTTTGTTGTTTATCATATGTTTTCCTTCTATTGAAGGGGATTATAGCGAATTTGCTGCTGTTGGTTAGTATTTTCCATTTCATTTCAAACGAATTGATTTGAAATCAATTTTGTATTGATGCGTCTGATTCTTAAAATAAAAAGTAAGGCAAAAATTGCTATTCTTATGGTCATTTTATTAATACAAATTGTAAAGTCTATATGAATAAAACTAAACGTTTCGAATTAAACAGTTCATCTTTAGCAAAAGAATACGAGTAAATTAAAACTACACCATTCAAAAGAAAACTACGACATAGAAATACAACCAAAAATAAAAAATTAAACAACCAAAAAACGTAAACTAATAATTATGTGTGTGGTGTGCTACGAGCAGTCAGTAGCGATTGGTTGGAACCGGGGTAGTAATTGATGAATACTTGAATGAACAAATTTATTTGACACCCCCACTGGGCTTCAACAAGTTAAAATCAATAGTTTATTTTGATAATTTAAGGAGCAAGGATTCAAGCGCCACCTAGCACCCTTTAACACATTACAAAGGCACGAGCAGAGGGGAAACCTAAACAAAACTATAGCGAGAGCAAGAGCGGACAGGAGCGGTTGGAACGGGGCGTAGCAAATCCTGAGACAGGAGATACAGAGCACGAATTAATGCCTACGGAGTTCACAAGGTTACAATATATTTGTCTCCAATGAGACTTTTATTATTCCACCTAACACGGCCACACTTACCCCAGGCATCAGCCCCTCCGCACCAGTGACAGCGACCAAGTGTCCGCAGACCACTCTTCCGGAAGTCTATTCTCTTATCTCTACCATAGTTCTTAATTCTATGTACACAGCAGGCTTTTAACAAAACAAAGCGCTCAACTTAATTCAACCCTAAACAATACACATACACTGTACAAGAATGGAATTCTAATCAACACACTACAATGTGTTTGCAGCGAGAAGAGGAAAAGCACTTTGAGTGTCTGAGCTTAAAGATGTATAGCGACTCAAGGATGCGTAAATCAATCACGTAAGGGGCACCTGCAAGGATTTCAAAATGATTCACGGAAACAGAGACATTACAGTTTTCAGCCTGGGATCGAACATAGGACAGTGGAGGAGAACCAAGAGGACGACCGGTTCTACAGCTGCACCCAGCGTGCTCGGCTACTCTGGACATAAGACTGTGGTGCCTAGTAAAATTCTAAATAAATTATAATTATTTTTGTATTAAAACTAAAGTGTCGGTTGCGATTCAAAACTTCAATTTTATTAACATCAAAAAATAACGTATTGCACGAGCGCCTAACGCATTGATATACTGACGGCTTTTTGGCAACATCCAGCCAAGGCCGATCGGTAAGCTGTAGACACCAGCCTATTTCACTACCAGCACTGGTACGATGTAGACGTACTGTGTTCTCTTCGATACAACCGTCTGGGATCGCTGCTACCCCTTTACCGTAATATCGTGTCTTACCATTATCCCGACATATCACTTACTCACGGATTAAATAAACCGACTTAAGAGAACTCTCTTACTGTCCTATTTTACTAATTGGAACGTTAGCCAAGAAAAGGGGATAACGAACGCCTTCCCCAAAGTGGTGACCCCATATGATCAAACACCCACCTCATTATTATATTTCACATCGACAAAGCCATTTATCACACAAACACGGTAATAAAAGGGGTAGCTCAACGGCCAACGAAGCCTGCCGGCCGCTTGCTGCATCCGGCCCGACGCCATCACCAAGAAAGAAGACCCGGCGTGGCGCCCAAAAGAAGCCGAAGACAGTCATAGCAGTATTGATCGTAAGTAGATACTCAGAAATCCCAGACGGTTATCCTCATTTGCAATTTCATTATTTTAATTATTTTCGCGAGTGTACCCGTCGATTCCATTGGCCAGTTCTGCAGTATAACTTTCTTTCTTAAGTTTCCCCTATTTTTGTTATTTTCTCTACTTCTCGCTATCCGTTTTCTGCGATACTCAGGAACTACTGTTGTAAATCCTCGTTACGTTATCAATCGCCAATCACTATGTTTTCTCATCACAGCTTCCTTATCCTCGTTTCTGACTTTCCTTTTGCCTTTTCTACCTTCCTTGGCGGAACCTGTAAGCTATTTCATCATGCCTAATACGACCTAATGTGATAATTTAACTCATCTATGGACTCACGAAGCTTTTCTACGTCCAAATATGTTCCCTTTGACGGAAGATAACCATTTGGCTTTTGATTTTGAGGAAGCGTTCCTGGACGAACAGTCCACAATATCCATCTTCTCTTTCAAACTCCAAGATAATGTTTCCTAACCATTAAAAACTCTTTTACCTCTGCGTAGTAGAAAATCTAAATGATTTAATTCTTCAATTATTTCTTTTCGCAAAAACACTCGTTATGCCTTGCTGTCGTAAATAGTGAAGTTTCTTTAAAAAAAAAGAAAAAAAGAGTAACCTTTCCTCTAGTATGAGACGAGCGCATATGGTAAACGATCCCTGCCGACAGAGCAGCTGCTAGTTCCTGACCGCACTCGTTCTTGATACTCCTGTGGCATGCTTGACTCCTTTCGCCTTATGATAACTATTCGATAGCAGTGCCCAGGGCCTTACTGAACCTTTAATGAATACCGAACGAATTACTTGAGGGACTAAAGCTAAAAAGTAACCTTTTAAGTGACCTAAAACGTGCTATTGCCGACAGTCCTACTCATGTTTTCTCGCTAGAAACTTCACATCCTGGTTCCTGATAGCACACAAACGTTGTTGTCCGTTCCACCCAATATTTTCACTGCTTCTCAGGTAGCCATTGCAATCATATCTCGAAGGATATCACGCTTAGGTTTCCTGTTAGAGGTGGTGAACGACAGAGGCGCCATTAATTATCAAACTCGGTTCTGACATATCATGTCCTTATCTTTTGATCCTCAGCCTTAATCCAAAGGACTAGTAGTAGTACTCAGAAGTATCTTGAGCAAAAAAATCCTATAATGTATGACGAAAGTTCTTATCGATTGCTTAGAACCATTCTTTCCGCCATATTAAAGCTATTCCTGAATTTCCTCTTCGAACTCCTTTGCCAGTAGATCTCCCCTGATTTGATTTTTTTCCATTCTTGCTCAACACAAGTTGCGTTGTCGTTGGACAACGGTTCCTCCTTCCAAACTAAACCTTTCTTTGGATACGAGGTAAGCGCAGGCAGCGTACGGCTTCCTACTGATAAGAGTAGCAACCATTGCTGACCGCGCCTGTCCTCAGTGTTCCCGTGACCTGCAACGTTTCATGAACATGTTTACTATTTTTTTTTCTCCTATGATACCTTTCCTTGCCACCAAAGCTCTTCTGTTAACCGAACTATTTCGCAACCACCCCAGCAGCTAAATCAGCTGACATGGACCGAGGCTGCAGAGCAATTTTGTAGCGATTTACAACAGGCTCTTGCAAGTGTCCTCCGTTTCCCTTCGCTTCTAGCTCCCTGGCTATAACTATCTCAGTATCCCCTAACGCTCCGCTACTGGCCAGGGTAGTGCTGTGGTGCCTAGTAAAATTCTAAATAAATTATAATTATTTTTGTATTAAAACTAAAGTGTCGGTTGCGATTCAAAACTTCAATTTTATTAACATCAAAAAATAACGTATTGCACGAGCGCCTAACGCATTGATATACTGACGGCTTTTTGGCAACATCCAGCCAAGGCCGATCGGTAAGCTGTAGACACCAGCCTATTTCACTACCAGCACTGGTACGATGTAGACGTACTGTGTTCTCCTCGATACAACCGTCTGGGATCGCCGCTACCCCTTTACCGTAATATCGTGTCATACCATTATCCCGACATATCACTTACTCACGGATTAAATAAACCGACTTAAGAGAACTCTCTTATTGTCCTATTTTACTAATTGGAACGTTAGCCAAGAAAAGGGGATAACGAACACCTTCCCCAAAAGACTACGACAGGTGGAACCTACGTACTATGATTCACAACGTGAGCAACTATACTGGTAAACCAGAGAGGAACACATAGCAGGGGGCAGCTTATCCTTAAAGCGGAAAAGGGAACCGATTGTAAAATTTTTGACGAGAATTGAATGAATGTTAAGTTTTGGAAAGAACTTGCCGATTAGTAGTTGAAACTCTTGTTTTAACTTAATCGACTGGTGTCCAAAGTAAGAAAGCTAGAGGAAAAGCTTTTGTTGTTTACATGATTGGTGTGCTGGCGTGTGATCATGAATTTTTGACAAAAATTTACCGATTTGTTTACCGATAGTAAAAGGAAAACCATTCTTAAGGAAAAATTGTTGCAAAAAATCGAATTCTTGATAAAAATATCGGAAGTTAGAACAAACTTTAAACGCTTTACCGATGAGAGTTCGAATACCACAGGGTTGAAAAGGGGTCGCACAAAAACTAAAATAACTAGTAACTAAGCCTGAGAAAGTGCCTTTCCTATAAACAATACATTGAAAGTATTATCAACTTTGCTGACATCGACATCCAGAAACAGTAAACGGTGGTTCGTTTCATCTTCTCTCGTAAACTTAACATTCTTATGACGCGACTTCAAATAATTGAGAGAAAGATATGCGTGAGATCTCTCTTTGAACAGAATAAATGTATCTTCTACATACCTTTTGTAAAAAAAACGGTTTAAAATGATTAGAACAGTCGTTTAACAAACTTTGCTCATGATGGGACAAAGAAATATTTGTAAAAGTTGGGCCAAGGAGTAAACCCATGCCCAATCCGTCTATCTGCTGGTAATATTTTTGTTGAAGATGAAAAAGGAGTTACAAACGGCTGGTTCTAACAGGTTCTGCATTATCTTACGAGAAAACTTCATGAATACTGAACAATTTGAGAATAATTTAGCTAAGCAAATTACAATGGTTTCAACCAACGGAACATTAGTGAACAAATTATCTACGTCAATCGAAGCCATGGACAGGTCATCAGCATTATTAAAATATGAAAAGCATTCTACAAAAGACCTTGAGTTGTCAACGGTATAACAATTAGTAGTGAGGGGCTTTAAGATTGGAACAAAATATTTAGCCAGGTTAAAACTCGGGGTGTTAAAGGCAGCAAAAATTGGCCTGAACTGAAATTTAGTAGAGAAATCTGGTCTATGTATTTTAGGAAGACTATACAAAGTACCAGGTCCCGAGTCCGTCGCACGGAGTCTTCTGTAATCTTCTTTAGACAGTGAACCATCATTCTTCAAACGTAGTAAAAAATTGTTTATTTTGTCCTCGATACGCATAGAAAATTTGTGTGTTGGATAAGTAATTTATATAAATTTTCGATCCCCAAACAAAATATTATTCATGCTCTCAACGCACCTAACTCTATCAACCAAGACCACACCTTTACCCTTATCAGGCCTAGACACAATGATATCCTTATTGGAAGCCAGAGCCTTTAAAATTAATATAGCGTTCTTAGAAAAAATTGGAGAAAAATTGTTAAAAGATTTAAAATCATTAAAATATTATGAGACACACTCCGGAGCTGACTAGAAAATTGTACGAAATTTAAACACTGGACGGAATTTAACTGAAGCAACAAGTTCTCAAAACTAAGATAATGGGAGAAAAAGTTCAACTTATAAACAGGCAAACAAAATTCCAGACCAAAGGCTAGCAAACGCCAAACTCTCTCAGTGACATGTAATGAACTATAGTTGAAAATAACATTTTAAGGGTCAACTGGTTCCAGCCGGTTTTCTATACCCAAATTTTGAAGTTTGCTAGTGTGGGTAGCAATCGTAGCACGCTCGAAATTCATATTGATTGAACCAATGCAGCGCTGGACAAGGACACGATCAAGCGGCGAGAAAGAAGATAATGGCGCTGTGCACTCGTCTACCTTCGTCGTTAGGTTGCTGACAGTCTTCTTCTTGGTCTTCATTTCACGGAGCAGTAGTTTGATTGATATTTTCTATTGCTTTTTTGGTTGTGGCTGTTGCGTATCTTGGTGAATATTTTCCGCCTGTAATCTGGATGGTATCATCTGCAAAACATATGTAATCTGTTTTAGGTAGTGGTGGTGGTAGATCATGGGTGTAGAAGCGGAAAAGTGTAGGGGACAAACATGCTCCTTGGGGTACACCTGTGCACAATGTGAATCGTGGCCCTATGTAATTTGCTATTCATATTGAAGAAGTTCCGTTGTTGAGGTAATTGTTCAGAGTCCGGAGGAACAGAGGGTGAAGATTGGTTTGTGATAATTTGAAGATCAGCTCTTAGTGCCACACCTTGTCGACTGTTTTTTAACATCTCTTTACCAAATGTCAATTGAAATTTTGCGGCTAATTTGATGAAAATTGTTTCATGCAGGGTTGCTAAAGCTGTATTAGTGCCTTTATAACATCTAAATACGTGTTTATGCTATTTAAATGATTGTGAATTGTAAGGAAATTTGTCAACCTGTTGTTTAAAATTTTGTCCAGTAATTTACCTTGTACATTTAGAAGGGATATTGTTCAGTAATTTTGGAATGATTTTGGGGATGAGTTTGGTTTTGGCAGGAAAATCATCATGACGTATTTTAGGTTGTCCGGGAAGTAACCAGCTGACATAGACATATTGAAGATGTAAATCAGAAAAGAATCATGTTTTCCGGTATGTTTTTCAGTTGTTAAGTGTTTTTTTTTTCTGTTGTCCCTGGTGCTTTCTGTTTTAACGGTGGTAGCGCCAGTAATAGCTCGTCAAGTGTAATAGGGGAAAAATGTATAAAATCCAGTCTGTTGATATTTCCAGTTCGGTATGGCTTAATCGTATTTGCTATATTGTTCATTTGATCTTGTACTATTGCAATGTGTTCTCTGTCAAAGTTGGATTCGTCCTTTTCTGCAAATATTTATTTCCAGTGATCGCTGAAGATGGGTTCTTTTTCTTGAGGGGTATGTAGCTGTGTTTTGTTATGTTCTATGTTTGGTATTAGTTGCTTGGAGTTGCCGCCCATCATCCTCCTGCAGGAGGACCAGAACATTTTCTTTTCCTCCTACAGTTCAAGATTATGAATTAGTTCCACCCAAGTTTGCTAGTATTTACCTTTATATGTGTCTTGTAGTTGGACACTGATTGTTTTTAGATGTCTGTTTAGATCTATAGATGGGCCATATCTGGAAATACATAGAGTTGTCTGTTGGTATTGTGTTTGTAGTGTCAGAGTTTCGTGAGTGGTTTAATCCCGAGATAATTCTATGAGTTATGAGTGGAACTGTTGCATTTGTGGCATCCTGTACGTGTTTGGTCCATGTATTTAGATATTTGTCTATTTCATTTAGAGTTGGATCTGATAGTGAAGAGCGTGTGACAAGAGAGAGTATCTGTTTGCTTATTACAAAATACCAAATAAGCATGCTTATTTTGTAGAACTACTTTAGGTGAAGAGGTACTATTCTGAGTTATGAGGGTAGGAAAATATAGTCCAACGTGTGTGCATTTTTGTTTTGAAATTAGGTAATAAAGATGGTTTCCTCTATTGTTCCTGTTTGAGTATCCTGTTATGCTGTGTGCTGCGTTTATGTCTCCTAGAAAATAGGTTGGATGCGGTTTATTGAAAAGTGTGTGGAAGTCAATGAAATTTAGGTAGTTCGTCCTTGGGAGTGTATATGTAGTGCTGATGGTGATTGGTCTCTGAAGCGTATCTATTGTTACTGCTATCGTGTCGGTTTGAAAATGATCGTGAAGCCTGTATGAAATATGTTTCTTGAGTGCTATTGCAGTACCTGAGTGATATTCGTTTAGCTTGTTTGGATAAAAAGTAGAGTAATTAATTATTTTAAGGGGTTGGTTGTTTATAAGAGAGTGACTATTGATAAGTATTATGTCTGGGTCTATCGTGTTCAGTGTTGGGCAGTTGCGCCGCAACAATTTTTGGAAAGTTGCGAATCTGTTGCAATCGCAACAATTTTCGTCGTGTCAGGCCGCAACTCGCAACCGCAACATCACGATGGAAATTTAATTTCTAAAATGACTTCAAAAGAGTTTAATACGCGTTTCATACTCGTTTTAAACTAAAGCGTACAGGGTACAACCCGTCTAGCAACTGTTTAATATTAGCATTAGGCGATACAGTGATTTACAAACACTTTGCATACAGTATATAAGTATGTTTTGTGTAACTCATTATGTAACCTTCAAGTGAATTTGTCGCTTCGTTCGCACAATTTAACACGCCAATACCATCGAGCGCTGCGGAGAACGACTTCTCTCCTTAGGCAACGAAATTTTGAGACCACGACGTGCTCGGCTTTTAGGCAAACATTTTGAAATGTTCACATTTTTGAAAGGCAACGTTGATCGTCATTACAGTGCATTGACATTGTCACATTGAGATCATGAACCAGTTTTAAATCTTAACAGAGGAATATAAAATAATACAGAAGCATATGTGTATTTTTCTTTATCCTTCCTATAGGCTGTACACATGTTCTGCACTTTTCTGTTTTCTAACTTTTTTGCTATATATAAAGAACTCCTACGAAAATATAGCTACTTACTAGGTACCTTTCCAACATTATTATTGGAAAATGGAATTCATTTTATTGCTCATGCAATATTTACAAATGAAACGTTTCTTTCAGTATCTTGATATTTCATTCAATTTCAAGATACTGAAAGATCGTCCACACATTTACTCGATCTATTAATTTTTTAGTAAAACAATGCACTATTTCGAATATCTTAAAATTATTTTATACACAGCAATAAATACCTAAAATAAATGGAACAATATTAAATTAAAATTATATTTCATAATTTAAAAGTTGCGGTTGCGAGTTGCGGTTGCGATCGCAACTTTGATTTTTTCACAGTTGCTGTTGCGGTTGCGTCGCAACTTTTTTTGTGGTGTTGCGGTTGCGGTTGCGCCGCAACATTTTATAAGTTGCGTGCCCAACACTGATCGTGTTATATATGTTGGATAAGGTTATTCTATTCGTGTTCTAAGATTGAACGTTGTGCTGTATCATTGTTATTTTCTTCAGTCATTTTGGAGTAATTGATTTTTTTTGGGAGGCGGCTATTAGTGATTAGTATCTTAGAAGGGTTATGAAGTCCTCATGTAGAATGATGTTTATTTTCGTTCGTGTGAATTTGACTCTGTTATTTCTTATGTACTCCAGTAAGGTTTGTGATCTGATATCTTAAACGGTAAATTTCAATCCTTTGTCATTTCTTTTCTGTTAAGAAGTTGTGTTTATTGTCTAATACTATTGTTGAACTCCTTATATTGTCATTTTTCCTTCGCTTTGTCCTTGCCTCTGTCTCATTGGTTTCTTCTATTTCTTCCTGTTCAAACTCTATAGAGACATCTATTGTTTTTTCTTGTTCAGTTTCCATCTCCGTTGGTGTTATTTTCTGATTTATAATAAAAATTGAAGATTGCAGCTGAGTCACGATCTGGAAAGGTTGGTATCAATGTTGAAGTTCATTTTTAAGGATTGTGATAGTAGGTCGCCAAATCTTTGGGCTCTGTTGAGAGCTGCTATATGTGCTTCTAAGATGAGTGCCGTAAGTTTTATATGCGTTTGTGTAGTTAATGGGAGGGTGTGCTCTGGGGGTTTGTTTGTTGTATTGCATGCTTCGCTATTTCAGCGTGTTTTGGGTTCGTTGATGTTGTTCTTGTCGTTCATTTTCTATTTTTTGTTCAATAACATTTTTCCTATACGGGCAACTGGATGCTAATGTTCTATGTGGTCCGTTACAGTTTAGGCATTGTTTGAACGTACTTGTGCTTTGGTGGTGTTCTTGGGAGGAACCTTCTGAACAGTGTTGTGTTTGTGATGTGCATTTGTGCGTTGTTTGGTCTTCAAATTTGTAGCATTTATAACAGATGAGGATGTGGGTGTATTTTTCTTGTTCACATTGATGCGGGGTGATTTTTGTGTGAAATATGTTAAAACCATTTCTGAAAATTCTTCGGGCTGTTGTAGTGTCTGATTTGATTTTAATTAAATGTGCGTATTGTTTCATTTTTATAATTTCTACCACTGTTAGATAGGAATTTTGTTGTTGAATCTCTGCTTTTATTTCTTCTGTTGGTCTTGAGCCTATTTCGTTGTCTATCTGTCGAACAAACATAGATCTTTTGACTTAAGATCTGGTGGGATAATCGGGATAACGTTAAGTTTCTGGAAGGCACCAATTGCTTTGTTGGAAGTTAACTTATCTATTAAGGTCACATCATCGGTTACTACATAAAAACCTGTTTTTGTATTAGTAAGACGAATCAAGGGTGCGTTTAATTCTATGAAAGTTGTTTCAAATATTCTAGTTTTGTCCATTAGTTTCGAGTTGTCAATAAGTTTTAACTGTACGCGGTATGTCGAAGGTTTTGTTCTTGGTGTAAAGTTGGCTACGCTTGTGGTTGTATTTGGGGGTATTAGTACTGTTGGCGGAAGTTTTTTTCGAATTATTAGGATTATTTGAGAAATATCTCGAAATGGGGTCTCTGGTTTTAAAAGCTGTTCAGGGATTTGGGAGTAGAGGGGTCTTGGAGGGACGATCACCCGTACCTCGCCCTACACTAGCTCCCCTTCCCCTACCATGGGAGGGAGGGGGCATTGCGAAGAATAGAACTAACCCTAATTTACTATACATATATACAGCACACTATTGTACAAAAAAATAAATTAAAGGTACATTTAACCAGTTAAATGTGTTAAATAGATTAAATGAAATAGATTAAATTAACTAATAAATTGATTAACTGACTGATTTACATAATTGACAATCAACTCAGACTAACGTAATTATCCGATCAACACCGGCTAGCTAACAAACTTGACCAATCCTATTTATTTACCTAACTAATCACTTGGCTAAATAACAAAAAGTTCAAAATGCCAAAATTATCACCTTAACTAAGATACATTATAGTTATTGATGCGATTAACAAGACAAAATGCACAAAATCACATGGGCAAAAAAATACAGAGAGAGGATAAACATGAAAAAATAGCAAATGTAAGGAAATATTTGGAAATTAATCTCACCTCAGGCCTCGGATGGGATGCCCCGAGGCCGGCGGTTTACGGTCACACTCGTTTTAATTAGTGATTCTAGCTTTTCTTTCAAATTTTATTAATGGTATAAAAGAGATATTACGCTGCTAGAACTATTAGCTCGGTCTCCTTTCCACTTATCCAGGAGAGAGTAGTCAGAATCTTTTCACGTCTCATTTACGGGTGAACACTGTCTCAGCTTATTCTGCACCTCCTTATATAATGCAATGCCTGGTGAGATGGTAACGCGCTGAGCGCGCGTTCCCATTGGTTGGTGATTAGGTGGCGCCTCGAAGCTCGGCAATGCTTGGAGGGGCGCCTCGAAGCCTAGCGTTGCGTGGGATGGCGCCTCAAAACCTGCCGCCGCACGAGGAGGCGGCTGGTCGATCAAAGCTTGTGTGATGGTGTCGTGAAATGGCGGCTGGTCGCTCGAAGCTTGTGTGGTGGTGTACAAGCACACGGCTTGTTGGGACCAACACAAGTTTCTTCTGCACCTCCTTATTTAGGGCCTGATGAGCGCGGTAACGCGTTAGGCACGCATCCCCATTAGTTGGTGGTAAGGTGGCGCTTCGGCCAATCCGGCAGCAGCCTCAAAACCCGCCTTGCATGGAGGGGCGGGTGGGTAGCTTGAAGCTTATGTGGTGTTGTACAAGCAACTTGTGGTGGTCTCAACAAGCTATGCGCAAACATCACCACACAAGCTTAGAAGCGCCACCTCGCGCAGCCCGAACAGCCGCGAAGCGCTAGTAGTCGACGGCCAATCAGAGCGCAAGTTTGGCGCGGTGGTGCCGCACCAAGCCTATACAAGCTGCACGCTTCGAGCGACCAGCCGACACCTCAAGGCACACACACAAGTTTAGCGCAGCCTCAACAGCCCCAAAGCGCCACCACGCATCGGTCAACAATAACGCTTGTTCAGAGCGGCGGCGCCTCACCATACACTATTTAAAGAGGTCCAGTGCGAACTGAATTAGTCGTTCACCAGTGAAAACTAACGAACAAGCATCGAATAGTGTACGCAGAGTTCGAAAAGTCTACCAACCTCAAATGTTCGAATAGTCTATCACCCGGAAAACTAACGAACAAGCAACGACCAAGACTGCTCAACTCTAAGAAGACTCCATACCCCGCTTGACGAGCCTTGCCTCCCGACCGCGGACCGAGTTGTGAGTTCTTTTCTAGCTCTTTTGCTCTCTAAGTTAATTATCGCAGTGTGTCACCGGAAGGTAGTAGAGCCTGGTGTACCGAAAGGCCCCAGACCATCTGGGAAAACCCCATTAGAGTAGCGGGGGAGCGGGTACATTTAGGGCACCAGCCACCTTCCAGATAATCCGACACCTGGTAACAAAATACACCAACACCTAGGAGTAACACCTCCACCACCATGTCCTCCCGTCAGGGAGGACGAGGCTCAGGGAGAGCCGGCTCGAGCCAAAGCACTCGCAGCTTACTACCAACCCCAATCCAACCATGAACAATACCTTTCAAAGCACACGTCACAGCATCACACGCACCAACCCAGCCTCCAACAATAACAACCACCCACGAACGAACAACCAAACTCTTACAGCCAACCCAGCACAAGCCGCCAAAAAATCAAACACTACCCACAAAATCCCACTCCGCAAGATCAATCCTAATCAACCTACAGACCGACGAAAAAATCTTTGAAACTACATTCAAACACTTGGACGCTCCCCTCATCCGTCTCACTGACAACTCCACTGGATACTACGCTGTAACTGACGACATAACCGCCATTGACAAACTCACCTCGGACAAAGCCACTGAACATTTCCGCAAGATAAATCTCAAACCCATTATCCCCCCAGACCTTCGAGCCAAAAGAACAATCTTCATAAGACAATTGGACAGCAGCATTGGCCAACTCCCATCGAATGATATCCAGCAAGAAATAACACGACTACCACTATGGGCGAAAATCCTAGAAATCAACAAAATCAAGCACTACACTCACGTGATCAAAGTAACCTTCACAGACACTTCAATGACACAACGCGTTCTCCAGAACGGCCTTCTCATGTTTAACGCAAAGATTACCCCATCACAACTGGAACTCGAAAAATACACACACCTACGGATCTGCTTCCGATGCTATAAATTTGAGGACCATTCTATTCACCAATGCACTGTCACGACACCGCGCTGCTCTGAATGCGCCTCACACGACCACACCTACCAGCACTGCGATTCCACGTACAAGAAGTGCCTCAATTGTGAAGGAAACCACCGCACCCTTGCAGCATCTTGCCGCTACAGGAAAGACACTATTCGGAAAAAGAACGAAGAACTTCAACAACAAGAAACAAACCAATCGAAGAGCACATACATTGAAATTGCAAAAACGGCCATCCAACAAACAACAAAAACAGAACAAACACTCGCACTCACCAGCCAAGTACACATAAAACTAGCCGCTATCATCATTGAAGCTCATATTGCCAACCTCACCCAAAAGGAAGACTTCGGATCAATACTGTCAAAATCACTCAAAAGCAACTTCGACATAGACACCAAGTTCCCCGATCGCGATTCACAAAAACTCTTCAACCTCTTCCTCGAACCCAACAAGCAGCCCCCAACAAACACTACGGAGGCTTCTGCCCAACAGGAAAGGACTAACTCTAATGATGACGAAATGGACCTAGACGACACCACATCAGACGAAAACTCAACCCAAGACGAATCTATCGACGACAACCTGACCGAAAATTGGAGAACACAGCCCAAGAAGAATGAAACCAAACAACGAAAAAAAAAGATACAACCCTCCTCGGAAGAATCCCTCTCACACGATGACACAATCCAGATTTCACTCTTCTGCAGCGACATGAACACACAGTCAATTCCGAGCAAACCCACCCACGAACAGATAATAGAGGAACTGACCAACAACCTTCCTGGCCTCAAAATTGCTATCGCGCGTGGAAACCCAGACAACATCTGGCAAGACATCGTTGACCACTGCTACCTCTTCGAAGACGCGCCCATAACTTCAATCCCACACGATCAATTCGTCGCGATGGACAAATGCTCAAAACATAGAGCCCCTCACAAGGAACCCAAACACTCGACTACATAATGGATACACACAACATAAATAACACACTAACTGTTATCCAACACAACGTCCAACACTGGCAAAATAGCAAAATCGCACTATGCAACATCTACCGTCAAAATAACCCACACATAATTCTACTAAACTCGCTCTGTATTCAAAACGACATCCCCATCAAAATTTGGAACTATTATACATATACCACAAACAAAGCAAATGAAAATCACGCTGGCGCAGCAATCGCAATCCGAAAAGACCTGCCATTCAAGCTGCACGACACCTTCCACACAGATATGTTGGCCATCACAGTAGAAACACCACAAGGCCCAATCACACTAGCCACAACCTACCTACCTCCCCGCACTGATGACATCAACTACATTGATATGCACACGCTTTTTAACCGAAAGCACCCAACCTACCTCCTAGCCGACATAAATGCCACACACCCCATCCTTGGATACACGTACTCAAATAGGAAAGGGAGACAAATACACTCACTAATAAACAGGAATAAATGTCTCCACATCGGCCCTAATTTCCCCACGATAATCACCGACCGTGCCTCCACCAGTCCAGATATCGTACTAACAAACACGCAAACATTCCACAACATCATACTCGAACCAGGTCCACTAACACCCTCCGATCACATTCCCATCATAGCTACAATATCTGCCAACCCCATACAAATTCCCATCCGCCCACGACCCTCCTTCCACAATGCTAACCGGGAACTGTACCGCAATCTTCTCGCTGAACACACAATACCCCAAGACTTAAATCCTACAATAGAGGACATAGATAATCACCTAATTACATGGGAATCCCACATCAACGAAGACTCCAATCAATCTATCCCAACTATCACACACAGAACCACCCCAGGCATCAAACCCACTCATGCTACACTCGTCCTGCAAGCGAGACACAAACACATCTACGACTACCTCCAGCGACACGGCCACTCACCCCACCTATACAGAGAACTCCTCAGCCTCAGACAACAGATAAGAACCGCCTACCAACGCATTTACAGGGTGACATGGAATAACACTATCGCTAACATAAAAAAGATGGACAACCCCAAACAATTCTGGTCCTCCATCAAACGTATGTCAGGAAACAACAAAAAACAAAGCACCCCCTACATCAAAGAAGACGGCATCTACTATCACTCACCACAATCCAAAGAGCCTTTGTTCCGACTACACTGGTCAAACATTTACTCAGGTATTGATGACCCCAACAACAATTTCGACGCTGAACACATACGCACCATAGAAACACAAATGAACGACATCGCTCCTCAAAACGAACCACACGAGACAGGAGATGCTTCACGCCTACACAATTTCCACTTCCCAGCCATCACAATCGACGAACTCAACAACGCACTCCGGACGTTCTCCCAAAAAGCTCCATGACCAACTAAAATAACCACTCACCACCTCAAACAATTACCGCAAAGCATGCTCCAGTACCTTCTGTACATATTTAACAACGCCCTCTCAGCGGGTTATTTCCCGTACAAACTAAAACACGCAATAATGATCTTTTTACCAAAGCCCTTCACCTCCCAACACGAGGTATAAAATTACCGCGCCATCTCCCTACTTGACACCCGCGCTAAGCTCCTCGACAAGATATAAACCTAACGACTAACAGACCATCTAACCCTCAACAACATCTACAACAGCCGTCAACACAGATTCCGCCTCGGAAGAGGGACACACACCGCACTTTCCCCGTTACACGAGTCGCTCCACATTAAACAAACACAGAGAAACAAAACAGACATCATTCTACGAGATGTAAGTAAGGCCTTCGACAAAGTTTGGCACACAGGACTCAAATTCAAACTCTCACAGCTACAAATTCATCCCCTTTTCACAAAAATCTTGTATAGCTTCATCCCTAACTGCACCGCAGCCATACGAATCGCAAACCACACTGGCCCTCCATTTCCCATCAAGTCAGGAGTCCCCCAAGAAGCAGTCCTCTCCCCAACGCTGTACAACTACTTCACACACGACCTTCCCCCCACCGATACAAAACACTGACTACATAGCTTTTGCAGACGACATCAAACAAATTGTATCCGCACACCACTCATACAACTTGGCAGCCATACTGACGTCACGAGCCATTGCCCAAATCAACAACTACGCACGAAAATGGAAAATCAAAACCAACACAAACGAATTCAAAATAATTGCCATCAGCCGCCGCAAACATCCAACAGTGTACATCAACAACACCCCACACCCTTACACTTACTCAGGCAAAGTTTTAGGACTCACAATTAGCACAACCGGAAATGCATTACACACCAGACAACGAGTAGCAATAGCACATCAAAAGCTTTCACGTCTTTACAGATTCAAACACCTGAATCTAGCAGTAAAACGCCAACTCTACATCCCCCTAATCAGATCCACCCTCATCTATCCAGCCATTCCCCAACACACAATCCCACAATCATCTATCTCAACACTTCAGCGTGTACAGAATCGAGCCACGAGATATATAACAAATTCAGAATGGCAAGACTTCTTCACCTCTGCAGAACTACATCGCCGAGCAAACTTGCAACCCATTAACTTAATACTCCACAAACACGCAAAACGAATCGGTCAAAATATTCGCGACACGCACCCACAACTTTACTCCCAACTCACGTTCCCGCAAGACACCCCTCAAATACCGCACAAACAATTCCAGAGCTCAAAAATGAAAACACTCGCACCCCAACCGAGACCAAAATACAATTGACACGACATCAACAAGTACTACTCCACAACCCCCCACCCACTACGGCAAGCCTACCTACCCACGCCCAGTATTAAGGATGCTCACTAACTATACACCCATCCATACAAAGCCCTGACGGGTAGTTAACTCTCACCACCCTCAAACTACTCATAAAAAAACCCTCCAACACTAGCATCATTTGCGCAAAGCGCATCTATGTCAATTTCCTATCCATCCTTTTTCCGTTTCATCTCTTCTCTCCCCGGCACACTCTGTGTCAAACTCTCCTTCCGTCTTTTCTATAAGCATCGACACATACACACACACACACACACACACACACTGAATTAGTCTTCTCCCAGTGAGTTTCCTCACAGCAGCGGCTCACACAAATCTCCTCACAGCAGCGGCTCGCACAAGTTTTCTCTCAGCGACTCTCCTCGCAGCACTCGCCTCGCAGCAGGCTACCCACAGCGACAGCCCCTCACGCAGCAGTTCTCTCCTTGCAACTCTGATCTGCACTACAAGTCTCGGCCGCTCCGCAAGCAGTAGCCTCGCTGCCTCCATCGCCGCCTCGACCGCCAGCCGCGCCACAACGCCACGTCCTTGACCCGAGTCAGTTCCCTTTTAGCAGCTCTGATATTCCCAAGTCGGAGACCCTCGGCCAGCAACAGCCTCACCGCTTCTCACTCGTAGGTCCTCCAAGGCGTCCTTGGGTGTTGTGCTACCTGATTGCAATATTCCCTGTGTGCCATTACTGTCGGCGATATTCACAATAATACGGCATTTACTCCAGTTGTGTTTTCCTTACCCTCTCGGGTTCGTTTGTACCTCAGGCACTCACTTCTGGCATAAATATTCCAAGTCTTTAGATGTTCACAGTATGCCCGGAGGCACCCACGTCAAGTTCGCACATTTTCATGTACGTGTGTTGCAGCGTCCGTGTGCGTGAAGGATGCGTCTTGCCCACTGGTCCATAGTTTATCTCATTGCCAGAAGTCGCTGTATCGTCTACAATACGTTGCGAGATGTCGCAATGCAGTTAGATTATGCACTTACCTGCATCGTACATCGTACAGGTCGCTTGCTTACTTCTACTCATTCTAGCATAAAAGAACATTGTAGTATTGGTTCCTGTGAACAGATTATTAACATTAGCAAATTTCAAATATTAGATACCTGTACTGCCAATTTAGACCTACGTATTTTAGAGTCATTATTCATTCATACACTCAAACCTTCTCCCAATGAAATGCAGAGTGCATACCCTCTGAAAATAATCAACCGATAAATTATTATTATTATAAATATTTTTTCGTGCTTATATTCTACGCTTCCGTAATTTGGGGTGTACTGACTTGTCTATTATTTTATTTGCAGACTTTTTGTTGAGAATGAGCCACGACTCGAAACGTTCACAGTGAATGTTTTTAAAGTACTTCTTCTCCATTTCTTTCTTTATAAATAATGAATAATTTTAAGATAAATAAATAATGAAATAATGTATCACATATTCAAATAAATATTATTACCTGTAATTGTCTTTAATTTATAATATACTTTTTATTACTCACTTGGGAAGTTTTGAAAATGACATTAAATATCGTCTAATATGTTACAGTTGTCACGTTAAGACAGAAAAAATGAACAAACTTTGTAGTATTAAGTAGTATGGTCACAAGTATAAATTTTCATTTAAAAACTGTCTCATTATCGCCAGCGCAAATGAAAATGATTTCGCATTGATGAAGCATTATTCTTGTATCTCATATATGATAGGGGAAGTGGTGAGTACAGAGGCTGTACACAATTTCCTGACTCAAACGAAAAAGGTGCAAAATGTGTGATGAAATCCATAGCATTTATTACTTGGTGGGTAATTGCGTTAAGCTTCCTTTGTCCCCAATGTGAGCATAAAGGTTATTTTATTTTGCACTTTACGACCAAAATTATATTAACGAAAGGGAAGTGACAATTAATTATTATTCTGATATGAGCACATAAAATTTTGTAGTCAAATTTTCTAGGTAAAGTAATCGAATTCAATTGGCTTAAATATGCAAAAAATGCAACTTGCAAAACGTTTCAGCACTAAAATAGTTTTTATTCAGTTGATATAGCACTTGGTAATATCTCAAATTAAATTCCTATTATAATAGAAACTAAATGAGATTTGCATTGTTAACAATACATTGTGACATACGAACAATACATTATGACATGCGGTAGTATCGCAGTAACTGCGCTGTTATTTGGTTTAACTCATTGTATAATACGTGTCGTTTAAAACGGCTGTGACTTTTAAGTGTAAAATTAAACATAATGTATTTTATTTTATTATTAAATGATACTTATATGACAGAGCTACAGAATAATAAATGTTCGCACTAGAGTTATGTCACACAGCGACATGTGGCAGCTGTTGAAATGCGCATGGTAGTGATTCTGGGTGGTGGTGACGAGCCGTACACGTACACGGACTAGCGCACGCACACTCAGAATGTGCGAACTTGACGTGGGTGCTGCCCGGAGCGTAAAGGAACCTGAGAGAGAACACAACAAACTGCTTGTTGAGACCCCCACAGGTGCGGTTGGGTGACGCTTCGGCCAATACGACAGTCGTCTCGAAACCCAGCATTGCGTCGAGTGGCTGATTGCAGCTTGAAGCCTGTGTGGTGGTTTACAAGCAACTGCTTGTTGAGACCACCACAGATTGCTGATCAAAACGCCGTTGAATTGTCCAGCAACAATAATTCAACACACGACCCTCGCTTAGTTACGGCCTCTCGTAAATGAACGACAATACTCGCTGCTGACTCGCTCAGCAGCCTCTGCCAAATGGGAAGCCGCGAGGGTCCACAGTCAATTATGGACATGCAGTGTTTGGCACCGTAATGAGCCACGTCAACCGCAACACGCCACCAGCTCTCCACAGAAAGACCCCCTCACTTCACGAGGTTCTCCTCCCGAATAGCCGGATCTATCCGCTGACAGGCTTCGCATCCAGCCAGCTCACGTTTCACCTGCTCCCTCGACATTTCATTATTAATCTGCCGAGGCAGGTAAAACTTCCGATCAATGCCCAAATGATGCGGCAAATGAGCCGCTCAAATGTCATCATCGAGACTCTCTCCAGTGGCAAGCACAGCAGATACTGTAAGGTTTGGGGGTTCCCAGGTTGTCACGGATGTTCTTTCCCTGGGGTCCTAGTGTCTCACTGACAGGTTCGGTTCTAGAGATCGCATATATGACTTTCACGTAAGAAGGAGGAGGTAGAGTGACACTCAGCTCACGATGATTCTTTATTGGAGGGATGTGCTGAGATCTACAATGAACGGTAAACGGGCGGGGCACCGCCCTCGACACCGCTGTGCGATGGGCACACGCCGCAGACTCGGCGGTGATTAACTCTCTGTCTGACTCTCTCTGGCTCTACAGCGCATTATATACGTAACCGCATCTTAGGTGGGCTTTCCCGTATTGATAACAACACAAGAAAATCTAACCCGACATTACCTTTGCTACAGCTTCACCAGTATCGCGGTAACTAAGCCACCTCTTAGGTACCCTGGTCATATGATCGGCCTTTGACAAATAAAGTTCCAGGCACTATAACAGGCGACGGAAACGATTAGAGTTTACATGAGTTTATTATGAAATAAAAACACAGACGAATCCTAATTTTGGGTAACAGAGGATAAGGGGAGTCTTGTACACCTCATCAGCGCACTCGGAAACCCCAGTGCTTGACACAATTGTCGGGAGAGAATACCAACACTATTAGAGTTGACGCTTCAAAGTAATTTAGAAATTAAATTGTGAATGGGCGATGACCGACTAACGGTCCACGCAATAGCGTAATTGAGTAATAAGTGATTAAGAAAGTACGGTGGTGGACTAACGGTCCATGCAATAGCGTAATTGAGTAATAAGTAATTAAGAAAGTACGGTGGCCGACTAGTGGTCCACACAATAGCGTAATTGAGTAATTAGTTTAGTTAATAGACAATTAGGCTAGCTTCTCCCCTACTTCTAATTGAGGTTGACTAGGCGGGGGAGGCGGAGGAAGAGAAGTTAACCAGCCATGTAACCTCGCGGGTCCATCAGTGAGGTGTGACAATCACTACGACGGTCAGATCTTAACTTGGTAGTGGCGCACAGAACGCCCAAGATGCAAAGATCAACAACAGTGCAGTCCAACAGACGTTACGCACCATTTACACTGGCATACACTGCAAACAAAGCTCGGGACAGAAACATCAATTTTAAGAGATCCAACAGAACTCTGGAGTGGTGAGAGCTCTGCTGTCGGTTCAAGTCTGCATCTGAGTCTGCCTTTCAGCGGCCATCTGATTCTTATTATTCGTCGACTGATTAGAGAAATATTGAGATGGTCAGCGCCAGAAATTCTAAATTGGTAATTAAATTAGGAACATTTAAGGAAGTTACAAACTTATTGAATTTAAGTGTAGTAATTTAAGAGATTCACATTAGCCTTAAAATTACCTTTAGTGAATTTTCTCCAGCCATGTTCTATATCGTCAAAATGAAGCGAACAGACACAACCAGACCATACCCAGCGATCGTCTCACGGATCACCCCAAGACGTCGCTTCACAAGCATCCCGGCCGCACTCTAATTGCGGCCCTCGACAGTACTATCCATCCAGTTGACAACTGTCCGGGAATCACAGGCGACCGTGAAGGTCTTGAAATCACACGCAATCGCCAATTTGATGCCCCGTGCAACAGCCTCCAACTCAGCCACATTGATATGAAGATTGTCTGACTCCTTGCGGAGCCAGGACGCATCCTCAACAATAAGCCATCGACCTCCAAGGCCACACCGACCCTAAGGGAGCTGGCATCAGTCCACGCGGTAACCATACCCTGCTGATCGACACCCCACACGCCCCAAACCGGGTCTTCCTGACGAGCTCGCGCCAATGACTCCCCAGCTAGAACGTTGACAGAACTGTCGACCGAGTCGTCCCAAGAACCGCTGCATCCTAGCCATTTCAAAAAACTGTAACAGGGACACAGCCACCCTGCCACGGGGTAGTGGCCGACTAACCGAACACACAAGGAAAACTGCCCTCTCTTCGTCAGTCTGGCTTCAAACGAACCGATCTCAGAGAGTGCAGTTCCTCTCGATATCCTAAGATATCCTTTGGAATCTTTCTGTAAAAAAATTCCAAGCAACCGACCTCCATCCAGGCTCTCAGGTTCTTTCATCACAAGTCCGAACTTAGCCAGATGCTCCCGGAGCTCCTGCACGCCAAGAACGGACTCCTGAATCCCTACGTCGTCGATATAATTATCCGTCCCTAAACGAACCTGGTCGTCCAACGACAAAACCTTGCCAAGAATCACGGTCATTATTCGAGGCACACACGATAAGCCGAAGGCTAATCGTGTCAGAGCATAAGGCACACTCTTAAACTTTACGATCTGGTACATCCACGGATCCTCGGAAACATGGATCTGCAGGTACGCAGACTTAAGGTCAACGACCTAATGCTCGCCCCGCAGTAGCCGCCTTTTCCGAATTTTATCGCCACACACAGCGACCATGTATGGCACTCAGTATGGCACTCGACAAATCCGTTCAACTCACGGTAATCCATGACCGTACGGGTTTTGTCCTTCGCTGGTTGCACGACGGCCAACAACGGAATGATGCCCTGAATAGGGCCATCCCACCGCCTCAATCAACCCTTTAAGATTCAGCTTTGAAAATCTGCGTCATAACGCTCATGCACATGAGGCACCCGAGAACACCAATACTCCGTGATCCGAATCTGCAACCCCTCGGGTGGCTTCTCAGACCACCGCCAACTGACGGTTCAACGACCATCAGCGAACCTAGCAACAAAGTCAAGGTCGCTAATTTCAATCGGTGCCGGCGCACCTCTCGAATCCACCGACCCCGCCATCCTCATTAGGCCGGCTCCCAGCTTGGCACAGGCAGATCCATTGCTGGATCCCTACAGCATCCGCCTAGCCGAGGTCTCCCCCAGCCATCCGCATACTTCGATTCAGAGTCTCTCCTAAGAGAGACGCATCCCATGTGATCAATAACATCACTACCCAGGAGACAATCAATGCCAAGATTCCCCAACTCCGGCATGACGAGCGCAGTGACACCAAAAGAATGCCCCTGTAACCCGACAACCACACGACAGTGCTTCTCCTCACATGAAGTACTGCCATCCGCCGTTAACAACGGCCACCCCAGTCAAAGGCGTTGGTCCACTACCACCCGCAGACAGACCCCTGTCCGCTCGCTTCTAAAGTCTACAAGACACTGAAAACAACGCCCATTCAATAGGGCACGACTGGCAAGCGACTCCAAGTCGTGATGCCAGTCGCTCAGAGCGATCCCAGATCGCTCCACCTCCGCGATACACTTGCGGTCTTTCTCTCCGAAAGGACACCGTCACCTCCCTCAGAGAGAGGAAACCACCAGTAAGCCCGGCTTGATCGGTTTCCATTGTAGAGGACGCGTCGCCCCGACTAGCGACCTCCACAAATAAACCCGACCCATCAACAGTGGGCCCAGCTACCGTCCCAGACGGAGCTGCCTCAGAAAAGTCACGAGCAAAATGCTCGGACTTCCCGCACGCAAAATATGCAGTCCTCCTATTGGTGGGGGCCCTTGCACGCATCTCTCCAGTAGGCGCCGCAGTGCCCTGCTTCCGCGAGCACACCTTTAGGCGGTGTGCACCGCCACAGCGGAAGATGAAACCCCTACCACCACTGCCCTGCTTTTCGGAAGCAGCGAGGTCTGCCGAGGTCTGCCCCCTGCGCGAACATACGGTCATGCACCTTCGATACCACAGCATTAAACAGCGCAATACACGCGTCCTCACGCACCACGGCCCAGTCATACAGAGAAGTAGAGAGACCCTCATAAAACTTGATTCTAAAAGACAAATCCCCCGAGGACAACCCTACGCTTTCACCTAGACGCTCCTAGCAGTCCAGGTACACGTCCACCGACTCGCCAGCTGACGCTCAGTGAACCGCCTCCAGGCCTCCTGCCTGGTCAACGCATACTCAGCGATCAGAGTAGCCTTCACTACCTCCCACTGAGCAGCATCACCGACAGTCATACGGCGATACACCCGAACGGCATTGCCGTGGAGCATGAAGCCGATGATGTCGTTTGACGCCACACCCTCCAGTTGGCAGAACCTCTCCAGGTTCCTCAGCCCCTCAAGCACATCGACCGACCCAATGCCGGTCAACTTAGGCAGCTGCCTAGCCAACCGATCCAGTATCGGCCCACGCACCTGAGTCAGGATGCTGGCCAAAATACCTACATCCACGAAGAAGCCATGCCTACTCTCAACCGGTGGCACTGACAATCCCAGATCATCAGCCACAACCGGCGCAGCCTTCTCAGCCACCGCCATCTTGCCGCCCAGCCGGTAACAAAAATTGCTTATACAGCCCTAAGCGAAACTGCTTGTGGTTGATAAAACTAAAATAAAACCGTGCGCGAAAACGTAGCCCGGCTATTCTCGCACGCGCTAATCTTCAAATCACTCTCAGTCCAGCTGTTATGTGCGGGTAAGCCTCGTGTTGCCTAGCAGCACTGCTGCTTTGTGGTCTCCTATAACCCCTTACAACCATTCGCTACTTGGCCTCGAGCCCAACCCACGGACCAGTCTTCGCACAAGGCTCCGACTGTCACACAGATTATCACTGCGGCAGTCCAACTGCCAATTAACACCGAGGACAATGCACCGAACGAGCATGCAATGAACCTCACACGAGCACAGCCACTCGCCAACTGACTCCTCTGTGAGCCCACAACTGGCGCCTCGCCTCCACAGTGGCATCTCCCGGAAGAAAACACCACACCCATGAATTCCTTTCATGGATTTATTCGGATAGATCAAACACCCGATTGAGGCTTGCTTTCGCATACGTCAAAAATTCGGCGACCTACTAGCAGCACATTCAGCCTCATGCCATTTCAAATACGGTGGAATTACATGTTATTTATAACGCACTAAATATTGCTGAGTCCCTGCCCCAACTGATGGTTACTGTCCATACTAGTTCTTCGAGGACCATCTAAACGCCATCCCATAACAACTCCCCTTACCCTATTGCATAACTGATCTAGGATCGCCTCATTTGTGGCTCTAAGCAGTTTTCGTTCTCCTGAGTCCCTAGCCACATGGGAGTGCTGGAGAACAAGGAGGTAGATTGGCCCACAAGCGACGCACTCCATCTGGATATTAACCCCGTTCACCTGTGGTGCCTGGAAAATTCCAGAATAATTAATACTAATCTGGAGTTAAAATATTAAAGTAAATTTTGTATCATTTAAAAAGCCTTTTTAATTAAAAACACAAAATACCAAATAAAGCCCAAACGTCGTGCGAGAACAGTTCCGCTTTGTGGCAACATTCACGCTCCTCAAGCATTGTTCGTGGCTCAGCGGTCCGTTAGATCGCCTGCCGTTGCCGTGTGAAGACCAGATCTCGGTGAGTTGCTACTCTCGTGTGGATTTCATGATGTGCTTAGAATTAAGTAATCATTTTAGTCAGGGTAAAGGCTCAAGTTATTGTTTAGCGTAAATTGATACTCTTTGTGACTGTTGTTTGTGTTTAGAATGGTAGAGAAGTGTAGAATGAATAATATAAAGTGAATGACCTAAACGGCGTCGCGTTCATCATTCCGCTGGTGACGCTGCAGAGCCGGTAAATTGAAAGGACGACCACGGTCGTGATGTTAGTTGTGTTCCGACTCCTTTGGTTAGTTTAGTTTCTTTAAAATGATAATAAGGATTCTAACTTGATATTAATTCTGCTAATGAGTTTTAGAGTAACTATAACCTTTGTATAAATGATGTGTTGATATTCAAGCCATGGTGGGACGAGCTGATCATTCACGTTCTCCCTAGTGACTATATTAAGCGTTGATAATGATTTTTGTTCTGTGACTACAGCCTTACTTAACGTGAAATAACTAGGACTAAATCTGTACCATTGTCTAATTAGGCGTGTCGACGTGTAAGAAGCATCGGGTTTACTGTGTACTCATGAATCTGTTATTTGCAGGTCAATTCAGTGCAACCCCCTTTTACCTTTGGTATTTTACTTTTATACACCATCACGCTTTACCTTTCACCTGAGTTCTCCAATTTTATCCTTTACGTGGTACCTTTGGTACTGTCCCGCCACCCTACCGGGCAGCGTAACTTTCCGAATTAACGGACACTGAAGACATAGACTTACCTAACACCCAAAGTGGGGTCAGGGAACGCTGCACTTTTAAGACATTTAGGCAGGACAAGCGTAACAAAGGAAAGGAGGCTCACCTGACATTCGAAGGTAATATTCAGGCGAACACGTCTTCAATTTAAGCCGGCTGTCAAGGACACTTAGTCCCAGAAGCAGGGGTCGGTCGAGGCATGAACCCGTAGAGCACACTTGAGATGCACTCGCGGAGACGGCCAAATAGAATCTGAGGTGGCTGCAGCTCGCGGCCACCTCCATAGTTTGCTCGAAACCGTTGCAGTGGCTTCGGACTCGAGCAAGAAGATCAGACGCACGATTAGTTAAGTGCACTGATATTAGTCGCCAAGGAAGTGAAGCACCCCACCATTGCTCCGCTTTGTCATGCCTTGCCAGCGTAATTGCCTTTTTCGGCCTGGTTAAATAAATGAAAGGCTTTGCCCTTTATTGTGCAAGGTATTGGCTGTCTTGCACAGGGCTTCAGCAAGGAGCGATGGCTGGATTTGCGACAGTACTCGATCGTCCACAATCTTAGCCACTACCTCACAACGACTGCGGTCGGTCTAAGTAAAGTGCAGGCCCTTCTATCTCATGATTACTTATCGCCTTGTGAGTACAGGAGACATATTACGACCATTAAATTTACGCTTTGGCCCTATCTATTATTATCCTATTAGTCGTCGAGCTAGACGACCCATACGGGGAGGTTTCTACCAGAACTTAGAATCTCCCTCACACCTGCCCCGCACTACTATAAGTGGTTCAAAAAGAAGAGAATTTAAGAACACTGGCAAGCTGAATGATCTGCGCTAACCATTAACAAACTTCGGATCATTGAGCTCGACGCATTTTCTTTTCCTCCTCGCCTGTGCACTCACCAAGTCCGCATTGGACATACCCATCTCATGCACCAACATTTGCTCGAGCGCCGACAGCCCGACACCTGTGTGTAAACTACCTAGAGCCCTTTTGTGTTTCTCACGCCCTACTCTAGTGTCTAGACCTTGGACCCACTCGGCGGTCTCATCTCGGCACTAAACTGGACCTCGCAGAATTACCAAATAGCCTCACATCCTACAGTTCACGTTCTCTACTCCACTTTTTTCTAAGTGACATCCACCTTCTTCAGTAGGTTTAAGCGAATAAACTTATCTTCATCAGCGTAGACCTCCCCAATCTCTTTGTATGTTATTATATGCCTCTTTGAGGCCCTCGGCCCGTCAATCCGCGCATTTGTTGCGACTTGGAGCCACCCATCGCCTCATTTCTCGACCTTACCTGACTCCGTTTTTAACTCTGACACACCTTGATACCAAGACGTGCCTGGGGGTTGTTTCACTTCTCCTTTTGCTTTCTTCAACTCCGTAATAACTTGCTCTTCCAATCCCTAGTTGTGCTACGACATCGTCTGAGTTTCGGTTTCGGGTACGGCTGAAACATCCTAAAATAATAATTATAAGCATAATTTCAGAAGCATACAAATAGGACGGAGGAGGAAAAACGGTGGAAGCCTCGAAATGGTACTATAGAGTGAACGTGATACAGACGGCCACTTTACTGCAGCTGGCGCACGGAATTCAACGAATTTTGCTATGTAGTACTTCATCAAAATTCCCCCTGCATGGCACAGCCGGTGCTGCGGCCACGGTGGCTGCGGCTAGCGCAGACAGGCCTAACAGAGTGGGGAGTGGGGACCTACCGCTTCCTTGGTGCTAAAACGCAGCAAGTTGGTCAGGCTTGTCAAGAATATGAAGTACCTATAGCTCTCAACTGTAAGCGACTCTCCGACCAGAGCAAATTACATTGACCTAACAGTAATTAAAGTGGAATCCCTCCAAAGTAGCCGCCACAGAAAGTTTTCCTAATCAAATTGTCATGAGCAAAATTCTTACAGTCAATCTATGGCAGAGTTAGAATTGGTAAGATTGCAGTAAAAAACCATGGTTGTGGCTTACTAATATCATGGAAGATTTTTGATACTTCATCTCTTCATGCCATTTCACAGATCAGCAAATGGAACATGAAATGTCAACTCCCAGCCAACCTGACGCAACCCATTGGGGTCATGGGTACTGCTGAGGAATACGCCAAATTCAGAGCTTACTTTAGTAACTTCCTTTGGTTAGACGTGAAATATCTGCTACAAGAATTATGAAATGGAAAGAGTAAGTTAAAATTTGCAGGTTGAGTGTTGTGTTCTGCATTAACAAAAAAAAAATTATGTATCTTGGTTACCAATGCTTCTAAGAGTATATTGAATAAATGTTGAGGGCAACACACAAATTGATTTTCAAATTTTTGTTGATTATAGAATGGTAATGGGATCAAAATAAACAACTTTTCTTCAAAGCACTTTCCGTTCATCAGACCATAGACATGATTATTTGGTATGAATATCTTGGTTAGTTTTGACTCTTGCAGGCTTTGTTAGGAGCCCTGAATTTTATAGGAAGCCACCCAGTGGATAATAGGTTACTGTCTATCTCTCATGTGGAGCAAACCACAAATTATTTTAAATTCTCTTTAAAAACATTTAAATTATGCTGCATCCTTTTATGCATTTGCTTATGATTCACTGCTTGGTGTAATAAAAAATTGAGCTATTAAAGTAGCCATATGATGTTGAAAAACTTCACTTGTCTCTCCACTCTGAGCTAAATCATGTTTACTTTGAAGCTGAATTGTGTTCACTATTTAGGTATGTGTTGTATAACTTGTATTAGTGAAAATAGCCAGCTGCTGCCTTGTGCTATCATAACAAAAATATTACACAGTGACCATGAAACTCTATCAAATCTTTCTTCATACATTTTGCTACCATGCATTGCTAATGCAAAATTCATTTGCCTTAAGTTTTAAATCCAGATATATACCTCATTCATCCTATGTGCTGTCAAAAATGGAGATTGTAATTGTTGAAGGGGCTGAAACAAACCTTTTTCAAAAGAATAAAATGTTTGTTTTTTCAGACTGTTCAAGTTTCTTATTTTTAATTCATATTGCAAATCGGTCGATATTAGGTTGAATGCGCTCACGAGATTTAGAAATTTGATTTCCAAAAATTGGTAGAAAAATACACAAAAGAGTTTTTGCATGAATGACATTTTGCTCGCAAATGCGTAATTTTTGAGATATAACATAAATTACGTTCAGGTAGGAAAAACGTTATATAGTGGGTTGCGCAGCGCCACATTGTTGGAACACGCCCACTTTTTTGGTGGAAAATACAGAATTGGTTTGGCTAAGTTAACATATTGACTCCAAAGTGATAAATATGTGTACCACACATATGTATCACTTAAAAATGGCTCATTTATGTACCGGAATATTCAAATAATATTTAAACTATTTTGCTACCTTATCTGAAGTAAATTTTAGAGTAAAAGGTAACACATTATGGTTCAAGTGTTTTCTTTACACTTTTCAAAAAGGTTGAAAATGTATTGGAGCAGAAAGGCAGGTTTTACAAAATGACTTCTTCTAGCCTAAACAAATTGATAGTGAGCAACCACACAATCAGAATCATTGTGTTAAGTTAAGCTAATTTTGGTTTATTTAGTTTAGTTTAAGTTAGTTTATATAACTAACCTAACCTTACCTTACCCATTGTTACATCAAAACCATATTACAGCATATTTACATGTCCCATCCTTCACTTTTATGTATGACGTTTCTGTAACTTCAAAGGGTCAATATTGAATTTAAGCTTTTCACAGAAATTAAAAATTTCGTTCCAGAGAATCACTAAAAGAACACATTTAAAAACATTTTACATGAAAGTCATTCTGCTCTCTGATGCGTTATTTTTGAGTTATTCAACTTTGAAGTTATAGGAACATCGTGTATAAAAGTGAAGGAACGGACACGTAAATATGCTGTAATACTGTATTAACATACCAATGGGTGAGGTTATGGTAGGTTAGTTAAATAAACTGGCCTAAAATAACATAAGTCAACCTAAAGTAACTTACCTTAACTTACCCAAACCGAGGCTGTCATTTTTTCCACCAAGAACTGGGCGTGTCCCGCTAGAAAAATGGGCGTCACCCAACAATGTGGCGACTAAGCAACCGACCAAATAACATTATTCCTATCTGAATGTAAATATTGTTATATCTCAGAAATAATGCATCAGCCAGCAGATGGTCATTCATGTAAATTGTTTTTAAATGTGTTCCTTTAGGTATTCTTTGGAGCAGAATTTTTAATTTCCGTGAAAGGCCTAAATTCAATATTGACCCTTCAAAGTTCTATAACTTCAAATTGTGAAAATTTTATAGGCTATACCTGTCTATTCAAATGCTACAAACATTCTCTGAATACCTCAAAGCTTATTTTAATCTGGAAGTATTCTTTTTTATTTTTAAAAAAATCATAGGAAAAGAGCGTTTGGTCTCCTTAAGTTGTGGGAAGGTTTTTAGTGTTGAGTAGTAAACTGAAACTGACATGAAATCCTTCATGAGGTGACTTTTAGTAATGACTAAAATTTTTTGTAACTCATGGTTGGCAAGTAATTTTTCCCAGAAAAAATTTGTTTTTCTACTAAAGAGGGTGCAACACCAATGTGTTCTGGACTTGGGGCTGCTGGACTGGATTTCAAAGCTTTTATAAACCTGGACTAATAAATCAATCCAGCTGCAGAATAATGTTGGTGGACATTAAGTGTTAGAGGCAATTAAGTGAATGGCCATAGAAGCTTTGACAGGGAATCTGGGGTACAGTGTAATTTTTGAGCAAATGATGAAAACTGTCTAGATTAATAAGATCACAATTAAGCAGAGGCATATTGATTAATGAGTTGAATAGACTTTTGAGTTGAATATGAGTGAAAGCCTATGAGAAAAAACTGCCAATTTCACACAAAGAAGCAAAATATTCAAAAGATCATTCGTGTTGGCATTGGTAAAGTATAAGGTATGAAAAAAAGAAACTGAAAGACTTCATAGGAATAAGAAAATTGAATGAAAACATACTTTAGGAGAAAATCTACACTAAGCAGATGGTAATGATTCAAAAAACTCCTATTTTTTTAGGTGACCAAAAAAATCAGACACAGTATAGAGAGTGGGCTCTGAATTTTGACTCCATCAATATAAGTTCTGTGGCTCCTGCTGTTCCTCTTAGACTCCTCTAGGTAATTGTGGGTTATCTGCCCCCACTTTTACTGGATGGTTTCCTTTTGATGTTTTTATTACAAAAAAATCATGACTTAAAAACATGGATATCAATATATTTTATGTGACCAAAAAAAACATGTTTCTTTAAACATGTCTTTTTTACTGAAAAAGCGTGGATATCAATATATTTTGTGACTATAAAACCATGCTGTTTTTTAAAAAAACAAGTTTTTTACAAAAAGTCATTAACACTAAGAGCAACGTGACCCACCGGCGGTCACTGAGAGGATATTCATAATGCTGCTGACTGACTAGCAGTCACTAACTCAATTTTGATAAATGCTCAATGAAAACTAAATGAAGGCGTGATCTATTTAATGTTCGTTATTTTCAAAATTGATCTTGAAAATTAATTGATGGATTTGAGTTGAATATTGAAGTTCAGTTTAACCTGCCACACTTAACATGTTAATATCCATGTTTTTAGTCATGATTTTTTTGGCAAAAAATAACATGATTTAAAAAAACAATGTTTTTTTTGGTCACATAAAATATATTTAATATCCACATTTTTTAACCCCCTTCCCCGACAACATTTTTTGTTAGAAACGTTTCTTGTTCAGATTATATAATTTTTTTATGTTGGTTCCATGTAGTATTTTTGATGCTGGTTATGAAAACAGTTTGTAATTATTTTTTCTTCCCATTTTTGTGGTTAACTTTTGATTTTGAAAATACCTTTGTTGGCAAAAACGAGTCAACTCGTCTTCCTATAAACCAAATTTTTTTTTACCACATTTTCTTAATTCTTTTAAAAATTTTATTACCAAATGCAAAGAGAAATGAAAACCTATTTCATTTTTTATTCCAATAATTGTTACCAAATATCTAGGATTAATTATTATATGCATAATAAATGAGAGTTATCAGAAGTATTCAAGCTTCCAAGGGAAGTTTCATATTCATTATTTTTTGTTGAACTAGACTGTTGGGGTGTAACACTTGAAAATGCTACAGAAAAATGAATGCAAATGTGGATGCAAACAACACCCATCCAACGACGATGGTTGTCGGAGCAAGTCTATTAACAATGTCCTTGAAATCCCACAGCTCTACCCTATCGCATCTGCCAGGCGGATGATTTGACGAGAATACTCGTTTCACCCGTAGAATGGCTTACAAAGGCTTAAAATCAATGAATATTTACGTGTGTAACTGGTTTTTGAAGGTAAAGTTTTAGACGAGTATACTCGTTGACGACTGAAAAAATAACATTTTGTAAACGTGCATGCACGTTTCTGCCGAGGAAGGGGTTAAGTCATGATTATTTGTAAAAAAAGTGTTTGATAGAAAACAGCATGGTAGTTTTTGGTCACATAAAATATGTTAATATCCATGTTTTTTTGTCATTATTTTTTGTAACAAAACATGTTTTAAAATAAAGCATCTCGTTGAAAAAAACAGCATGTTTTTTTGATCACATAAATTATATAAGTTTCCAAATTTTTTTCAGTCACGATTTTTTTGTAAAAAAACGGTTTTTTAAAGAAAACATGGTTGTTTGGTCGTATAAAATATATAAATGTGTTTTTTTGGTCATGATTTAAAAAAAATCTGTATTTAAGAAAAACCGCATAGTTTTTTGGTCACATAAAATATTTTAATATCCATTTTTTTATCATGATTTTTTTGTATGAAAAAATGTTTTAAGAAAAACAGCATGGTTGTCTTTGGTCACATAAAATATATCATTGTCCGTGTTTTTTCGTCATTTTTGCTAAAAAAAATTGTTATGTACTTAGGTACAAACTGTGAAATTCCACCACCAAAAGAGTGAACGGCGGTTCGTGGACCNAGACACAGAAGTAGGAACGGTATCACTTGAGTTTGACACCGGTGAAGTTGAAATTAGATTTTTTAGCTCAGCTAACAGCTCGACTACTTGCACCTCATACTCCGCCTAACCAGTTCCTCATCCGACACCTCCTCAATATCTGAAGGGAGAGTAGAGGACAAAAGCCTATAGGCCTGTAGAAGGCTACTCAACTGAGGAATGGCTTCCACTAGGAAGGCTAGCTCACAGCCAGGAGAAAGAGCCTTTTTACGCAGAGCTGTTATACTATATTTTACTCCCCGCAACTTTATGCTAAGGACGGAAGAATTGAAGTTTTCACTCATTTTGATAATAAATTGTACTTGTTAGGCATATTAGAATTACATATATCTAATAAATTCTGCACTTGGCAAATGGACAGTTTACATCCTCAATACAAACATGGAAAAATACTAATGACACAGAAAATACAGAAAAGTTTAAATACCCCACCAGATATTTTTTAAATTCAAGACATTAGAAATTTTTCACACAATTACACAAAAGGCCAATTTTTACTTTAAATATTCTTTTTAAACTTACACTTATACACACATTTTATAGTTGAGTGAAACAAAGAAAAAGGTTTAGACAAGGTAAAAAGGCTAAAACCTATAAACACAAGGGTTAGCAACGACAAAAGGTACCTTGAATAAAAATAGTACAAGTTTCACTCAACTTAATAGACCTTAAACTAGTGAGATGAGATTCACCGGCCCCGGACTCCGGACAGCTCAGCGGCAGCTTAAGAGTTTACAATTTTTTAGAAAATATTTTAAGTTTTATTATATTTTTTTTTAAATGAAGAAAAGTTATTAATTTATTGAAATGGAAAAGAAAATATTCTAAGAAAAAAGAAATAGAAACCAGGATTTTACCTGTCGAACTCCAGCCAAGCCCTAGCGTCCACAGGACGTTGTTATAAAGGCCGGCTGAATGGCCGTTTTTTAGGCAAGACTGCTTTCCGCAGCTTTTAATTTAAGAACATTTTGTTCTTTTAAAAAGTTACACTTAAATGAAGAAGTGTTTTTTAACTTCAAAAAAAAGGAAGATTTAACTTCGAATTTAGGAAGTAATCGGTTTTTGAAAGAGTAAGAATTATTTATCTCTCGAAAACGAAGAATAAAATCTTCGAAAAAAGAACTACTTCCTAGGCATAATCTTCGAAAAAAGAACTATGTCTCGCCAACCCGCTTCTGCGGCGAAAAACTTCCAGAACTAACTGGCACAGGAAACATAGTCTTTAGCTGACACCCTGAACGGGGTCAGTACACGCTGCAATAAGAAAAACTTATGACAAGTAGGACTATAGCTAAAGAGAATGCTCACCTCGAAGTTACATTCGAAGATTATGTTCCGGTGAACATTTCTCCACAAAAAGCCGGCTGTCAAGGATTAAGCTTCCCTGAAGCGGGGCCGGTATAGGTCAGAGCACATTGTAGACATGCGCCCCGGACCACTTATCATCTTCATCTGAGGAGGCAACCCGCGAAGGCACCCTCCTCAACTTCGCTCCGATCCGTAGCTGAGGCTTCGGATTCGCTCGTAAAGACAAACGAACATTTTATGCATGTTCAAAGTTATTAAGGTCGCCAGGAAAGTGAAGCACTCCCACCATTGCCCCGCTTGTCATAAATAGTTAGCGTTCTTACTTTTTAGGCCAGTTTTGATATAAAAGAAGACCTAGTCCCTAATTGTGCAAGATATGGGCTGTCTTGCACGGGACTTTAGTAAGGAGCAAGGCTGGATTTGCGACAGCATTTCAGAAGAAATTCATATATGCGTTTTTTCGAGTGCTTCGGGTTCAGTGAAGTTGATAGCTGATCATCTGTCCATTAGTCTTAATATTGCAGTTTAGATTTAAAGGAGAAATGTGAATAGAAAATGACAGAGGGAGCGTATTATCCACACGTATAAGAAAATAGAGATATTATCATATTCTCTTTCATCTCTTTGTGAACATTAGTTGATATAAGGTAGACCTCAAATCAAGTCCAGTTTTCTATAGCTTTATTTTAAACTGATAAGAGCAGCTTCCCTGGTAATTACAAAAAATTAGTAGACGGTGCAATGAAAAAAAAACAGTTTATTTCCAATAAAGTTCAAAAATGAAATGTGAAAACATTTTTTAAATACCTTAATATTAACATCCTTAATTGATAATAACATATTGATTTCATAACACCCATGCAAAATGTTGAAACAAAAAATGATTGACAGAAAAGCACAACAAAAATAAGTTCCCTTCTTTGCGTTATCTGATTTTGGCAGAGCATTTAAATATAAATAGCTAAGAGAACACAATCCTCGCAACGCTCAATGGAAAAATGCATTCGTTCCTGCCCACTGATATTAAAATCAAAGCGAAAATCGCATTTAAATACTTCAATTTAGAGATCCTTAATTGCTATTCACACATGGTTATCGAAATACTCATGTTAATTGTCAAAACATGATTCGGAGAAAAGCACGAAAAAAATGCGTTCCCCTTCGTTGCGGTAGTAGGATTTTCGTAATACATTTAAATACAAGTGACTAATAATACATAATCCATGTGACGCATTGCTGAAAACTAGAGAAAGCTTTTCAACTTAGTTTGTAGTCTACTCCTTCTCTTGTTTGGGTTAAGAAGGTGAAATAACACTATGGAATTAGCTTGTAATAATGAAACGATCCCTTTCGAAAACCTGAAAAATTTGTCTGAATAATATTTGTGAACAATCAGTGTTTAAATCATTGAAAGCTCTGCAGTGTCTCCGTTTTCCTTCTTATTCGTTCACTTCCTTGCTTGGTAATGGGTCCTATTGTTTGTTAGAATCATTGTCCTCAGAAAACATTATACCAAACGGGTTCAGTTAGAGATAAAATTCGGTAATGCCTAAATATTCCATGAATGGACAGAGTATATGAATATAGAAAATGGATAAATCGAACATTGAGAAGGGATCACCCAGCAGTTACTATCTTGCGAACTGCAACGGTCACCCCTGGTCAAACAGGTACCCATTTCAGACACCTGGATAGGGTGGGGAATTGTGGCTGAGTTCTCCCTTCACCCAACGGGGAGAAATCACCGCGCAGCGCTAGGATTCGGAATGGCGCAGTCTTAACCACTCGGCCATGGCGACGAAAAATACTAATTTAATTGACATTAGTCATTTACACGAGCAGCATGATTTTTCCTTCTTCACCCATTTTGAGTGTCATAACCCATTTTATTATTCATGTAGCTGATGATTACCAAGAAAGAATACAGAAAGGAGTACTTATATTCTTAGATGAGTATTCTTGCATACTGAACATTGTATTTTTTTCGGTGAAATCATCATATGTTTGAATTTTGTAGAAGTAATGGAATTCAAAAAATTTGTTTTGACATCAGTATAATATATTACCGTAAACTAGACTTTCCTCAGTCGGTTAGGTCGAAAAACGATGATGACCATTTAATTTACCAGAGAAAACATATCACGTAAAATAAATAATTGGTATACATAAACATAAATATATTTTAAACCAAATGTATTCAAATTTTGAAATTATTTTTTTATGGATGTTATTGACCATAAGTTTGAGTAGGAATAGTGATGTGAATGCATGAAAAGCTTAGTTGTGCGATGTAGACCAGATTTTCAAAATGTTTCAATAGATGTCGTGGTCAGAAAATAACGGGGAGGTACACTTTCATCAGCAGCAAAAGGTTGAGCTCATTTTTAATTCAGTATCTCTCATCATGTCTTAGAATTTCACCTGCATTCATCAGTTAGAAATGGACTCAATCAACTTTATAAAATTTAAAATTCAAAATTTTTGAAACTGTATTTTACCTCTGTTAACAGCTCTTCAAAAAGTTGTTAATACAACGAGGATCACATTCGATGTATCTTTGAAAAGACTCAAATACTAGCTAATCATCAACAATAAAAAAAGATCTTATATGACAGGGTAACCAAAATACGCAATATTGATGATTATCATATGTCACCACACTGTGAATTAACTTACTGTTAATTCCAATAAAATAACTAAGGCTAAATAAGTTCTGCGTTTGAATCTCGATTATGTTGCTCTACAAAGATATCAAACTTTGTAGAGCAACATTATCGAGATTCAAATGCAGAACTTATTCAGCCTTAGTTAATTTAGAGAAAAAAGTATATGTATGGGAACCAAAAGCTTCTCACAATGAAATACACTGGCACGTCGTAAATGACCTGAATAACACACAACACGTCGTTTTAAATTCAGCGAAAAATTTGCATTGAGGTTCTAAAATATTTGAATACCTTCAATCACCTCCTGGCAGGATGTGAGTGACAATCTGACTTTTCTATGAAGGCTAAAATTCACCTGTTTGAAAAGTGTTGTGGTAGGCGCCACGAAACATATTTTGTTTCCCAGCGCAACTTTACGTGATCTGCCACCACTTGAGGTCTTTTCAATCCACTATATTTTCTTGGGCTAAGTTATGAAGAATAGTCAAAGTTCTTTGCTTGAAATAATAATAGGAACGTTCTTCTACCCTGAAAACCTGAGGTTTCTGGGAATGTAGAATGATATCGTTAACTACATATTTTGTAATGTATTTGATCATTTACTATTACATTATTTTTCTCAATGTCTGATTATAGTGAAGAAAGAAGGGCTTTGACATTGTTATAATAACTCAACCCATAAACAGTTATACGTCGTTGAAAATGATTTGCTATAAAGCCAACTCTATCTGCTTAAAACAAAGTATATTTATTCTGATTAATTACCCAAATCTACAAACCATAGCATAGTAGCTTCGAATACAAAGAATGTTGATGTTTAGTGATGTTTTCTTCCTAACAAGCGTTACAATTTGAAATGTCTCGCTCGGGTGAAGTAGTTTGATTAAAATTACAGTGGAAGAAAATTATGGTGAACAAAATACTGAGATTGTGAAAGTACAAAGGATCTCCTAGTACTACTTGACCTTAAATACTGATGAGTTATTAAAATTGTATATGATGAAAGTTTTAAGGAGGAACGAGATATATGCCAACACGAGTGTGATGAACAACTTTGGTCAATATGAGTCGAGCAGATTAGTGTCTGCTTTATTCCCGGAAGAAGAAAATAAAACTCGAGTAGTAAGAGAAAAAATTTAGACGGTAGAGATAAAAATAATTTTTACAATTTTGGCGCCAAGGACATACTGCTATAAAATATGTGTATTGGTAGCAGGTGGTATAGATTGCGTACAATAGGGTAAAAATCCGTCTAGTCAACTAAAGAAGAGAATGAGAACAGGAGATATAGTTGAGAAATAAAAAACTTTGCGGACAATTATCAAAAGGGTCATGTGAAGGTTATCGATGAATCGCGTGGTTCGAGGTTTTTCAGTTTTTAAGACCCTCAACAGCGACCCTCCCTTTATAGAGACCCTCTATATAACAAATCCCGCCAAAAACTCGACGACTCCAAAGAAAGTATCGCTATAAGGGCTGTAGAGTGATTTCCTCTCGACGATACATGGCTATCCAGTCTAACTTTTTCGCCGCCTGCATGCATGTTTTCCGCCGCCCAAGTAATTAAATCGCTTGGGCGGCGAAAAACATGCATGCTCCTGCGAAAAAGTTAGACTGGGTAGCTACAAAACTAAAATCAACTTCAATTTCAGATTTTCTCATAGTTTTGTAGTTCATGAGAGACACGTTCATGTTGCAAACTGCTTGGAAAATGCCAGTTTGTAATCAACATGTTCATCACAAGCACTATCTTCTATTCATTATAACTTTTCCTTGAGTAACGCAATTTGCGTCCTCATTTTTCATTGGGTATCAGACTATGATAAATATTGTGAAGACCACGTTCGCTCGCACTTTTAATAATCTGCTCTACTTGCGGATCTGCTACATTTTGTCATACTTTATCGCTATCGAGGAGGCTCTTAAGGTTTTGACTGATGTCCTTATTTTTACCCATGCTTACGACCTTTCAGAACGAGCGCTGCTGGATTAAGGGGACCGTACCCCATAAGGAAAAACTTCTTTGTTATTGAACCTAGAACAATGAAATTTGATATACAGATAGAAACTGCAAGGAGAAAACTTTTTCATGTCGCTCTTAATCTATCAGAAGAGAGTGTGCGTTAAACACGAGTTCATGGACCCCTTTTAGCTGACTTCTTCGTTTTCTGCAATCGTGAAAAGAGCGGCTTTGTTCCATATGAGGTTAAAAATTTTACTGATTCACATAGATACGTGTATTTCCTGTTTGTCTATCATTAGATTTTTAATTTTTGCTAGTCAGTGCATGAGAGATGTTACTGTTTTCAATAGTTAATGCGAGATTTTAGTTGAAGTTCGAAATAAAACATTTGGTTGCTGCAGTCTTTTCAAGTTGGAACAAGGATGTGCTGTCGGTCATGTAACTGTGAGTTTTGAGCAATCACTAAATTATCAGAAAATAATATAATATTGAGTTGAAAAAGTGTTTCAATTCATGCTAAAACATGACAGTAAAATCTGAATATTATATATAACTTTATTACTTTCGAATTATATGACAAGCTTTATCGCCAAGTTAATTTTTCTCACTGAAACTGCATTTCAAAGATGCACCTGGCTGACATTACACACGGTTGGTCTGTTGCTTGCTTTCTCGAATGCTTTCTCGAATGGAAGACTAGCACTCAAGATGCCCTGCTCAATATCACTGAAAAAATATACAGCGATATTGACCGAAAAAATGTAACACTTTTGCTGCTACTCGATCTCTCTAAAGCATTCGACAGCGTCGAACATGATCAACTCCTACGTAAAATACTGAACTTTGGAGTTGATACGCATTGGTTTAAAAGCTACCTGTCAAATCGATCTCATGAAGTCCTCTTAGATAACAAGTTGTCCCCATTCCTTCAAAATAACTTTGGTGTTCCTGAAAGATCCACCCAGGTAGCAAAATTTATTGACCTAATATTGAGTCAATATACAGTCTCAATATTGACTGGATATTCAAAATGAACATTGGGAAACTACCTTATTTTGGAAAATTCGGTTGATATTGGAAAAAAATATTGGCCCAATAACAATATTATCATCAACCCAATATCAACCAATTATTGTGTCAATATTGATTAGATAATGAGGTGTTCCCTACAATATCATTGGATGGATACTCAATTCTTGATATAAGGTTGATATTGGTAAGCCAAAATTGTCCCGATTATGATATATTCACTTCTCCAATATCACCTATTAATTGTCCCTATGGATTTGGGACCGAGGTAGTGAGACTATATGCGGCTACTTCCGCCATTGAGGTCCATTAGCGGCGTGAAGCGGCCTTACTTATTCTTCCCCTCCACTTTATAACAGTGACACGCAGAGGAAAACTTAATTGTTTACTTCGTAAGAATTTACATGGGGGGTATATCAAAATTACTGAGCATACATAAGAAGACTAGAATTGAGGTTTGAGGGGTAACTAAGGTAAGGCACACAAAATGTTCCTTAGGAAAATACAAGGTGGTCGGGCAACCTGTACATGCAGTTTGATCCCGTCAAGTATGCGTAATTGTTCAATATATAGACATTTATTGCTATAGTAACATATGACAAACGATTTTAGCATATTTTTTTGAAGAAACCTAGACCTTCGAAACTCATTGGACGACTGAAAAAACAAGAACTGTGAACCTGTGGTTACACTAATTCTGGATATACAAATTATTGTAACGTATTCACATTTCTTGATATCTATCAAATATATCTGCACTCATTAATGACTGAAATAACTATCCATTAACTTGATTGGTACATTTATACAAATTACTCAGTATTATTGGGGTACGATATCAATCCAATGTTTGGGCAATAACGATTTATATTCTAACAAATTTTATTAAATTGCGAGATTTTTAATTATTATGAGATAGTTTCCACTTATTTGAATATAATACATATACATATACACTGTTAGTTTAATATTAGAAAAAAACTATTTACCACATTGTACCAATAACAAGTTGATATAAATAAGTACATCTTTTTTCGATATTGTCTTGTTATTAGCCTATTATTGTAATCCAAGATTACCATATCGGGTCAATAAATAATTATCAACCCAATATTGGCCTAATAATTTCTTGCTACTTGGGCATTCTGGATCCGCTATTGTTTTCTATTTTCATTAACGATTTCCCTCCAATGCCTTCTAACACTCGAATTTCTATGTATGCTGATGATGTCCAAATTGCAATGACAAGCTCTGTAGCAAAAATACCACAGACGAAAAATAGAGCTGAAGCCCTATGGATCAGCCTCAAGTCATGGTATGATCAAAATGGTCCCAAGCTAAATGCGAGTAAAACACAATTTATTGTTTTTGGGTCAAAAGAGACAATGAAAAATATTCGAAATATGGATCTAACTCTTACTGTTGGAAATGATGAAATTCACCCATCAGAAAAAGTAAAAAATTTAGGTATTTGGTTCGATAGAGACATGTCCTTCAAATCCC
>JACJUY010001566.1:148810-168480 GCA_014220935.1 Platorchestia sp. MABIK
CCGACTACCTACCTCATAGTTCTAGACGCAAAATAAATCCAATTTGCTCATTTCCCTTCTAACATTAATCCCTCACACTCATATCACTAGTTCCTATGTTCTAATTGCTCATAATTCAATACGAGTACGCACTAACGAGAAGGTTTTCAGCAATGCGTCACATGGATTATGCTTTCCTTGGTCACCTGTATTTTAAATGCATTACCAGAACCCGACTACCGCGACAAAGAGGAACTCATTTTTTCGTGCTTTTCACCGAATCATGTTTTCGACAATTTTCATGTGTATTATGATAACCATGTATGAATAGCAATTAAGGATCTAAATCTTTTGCCTCAACACTTAATTAACATGGGTATTACGATAACCATGTATGAATAGCAATTAAGGGTCTCTGTGTTAAGGTATTTAAACGCGACTTTTGCTCTTATTCCAATTTAAATGGGCACAAACGAATACATTTTTTAACCAAGCGTTACGAGAATTGTGTTCTCTTGGTAACTTATATTCAAATGCACTGTCAAAATCAGATTAGGCAGAGCTAAGGAACTCATTTTGATGTGCTTTTCTGTCAATCATTTTTTGATTCAACATTTTACACGGGTATCCCAATACCAATGTGTTATTTTCAAATTTGGATGCTTTTAGGTTAAGGTGTTTTAAAAACCAATGTATCGACAGTTCATGTTTGTACTTTATTGGAAATAAATGTTTTTTTTCCATGGTCTCTCTCACTCTCCCATACGTGTTTTCTCACTTCATCGGAAAGAAAAGAAAGAAAACCGTTTATTTTCAAATTAGGTGAGACATGAAATGTATAACAACACATTAGATTTACAAAAAAATTCTTAATATAAAGGCCTTAATTGATAAAGAAACAATATGAGGTGTTAAACAGCCGTGTAGGTGTTAATTATGTTATGAGAGAAACAAGCACCAAGTAAAAACATATGAAAAATAGATGAAAGATCGCGTTCAGGCGTTAATTGTAAATAAATTTCTGAACGGAACACAATGACTGTCAATTTTTTTTGAAAAATTGCAATTTGTTTGTGTTAAAATATTTCTTTCCCATCTGCATCTAATGGACTATTGCGGGGAAAATTGGAGAGGTAGTGAAACGTATATCTCAAATCCGCTCGTAACACACTTCTTCTTGCTCGATTAATCCCCATAGAGTAATCATTATTATCAAATATTTACCAACTTAATTAAATGATTTTTCGTTCTAATCAATTATACGAGACGCAAGAAGACAGAGATTTTTCTGTTTTTTAGCTCTCCATGAAAGGAGTACTCAATACGGTAATAATGTTTTTAGAGTTTTTTGTTTCTCCTTTACTTCTTTGCATTTTTGTTCGTCTTTTTTGTCTTTCCCTTCGTTTTGCGAGTCATATTTATTTCAAAACTTTTAAGATGGATTTGAAAGATAACTGTATTCAGCAACCTTCCTAAGCATTGACACAACAGAGCAAATACCAGTTTCATTTCCGTATTTTTCAACAACACTCTCGATAATTCATGAATTAATCAAGCAAGCTGCGAAATCATTTTATAATTAAGTACACACGAGATGAATTATCGTAATTAGCGGTCGGTCCAAACGAGTGCAGATGAAATCTGTTCCGTATCCTACCTACCAAGTCATATCTGAGTGACTAATTCTTAAATACACAGACGAAATACGGCCGACACTCTGGTCTTCATATTCATGAAACCAAAAATTTATTACTCGTAATTAACTCAAAATTCCTGCTTTTGCATTGTTAAGTAACTATGTGGTCCGACGCTGTTAATGACCAGCATACAGATTTTATAGGATAATTTTATCTTGGTCCAAAAGCTTTTCCACCACAGCAGTAACAACGACACAGTTGTTTTTTAAATAAATTGTAAGAAGTCATCGGCATACAAGAAGGGGTTCTGAGCTGGCTGTATTGCTGTTTTTTTTTACGTTCCGTGGAGAAAAGTGATTGTGGGTAAGGTCCTTCTTTCGAGCATTTTCGATCATATAGTCAATTTGAATCACTATAATAATAAGAGCCGCGTCCGTCCGTCCGTGTGACCCCCTCTTCTGATCGAAAGCTTTGATAGCAACAAGGATAAAGCTTAAGAAATACAAGAAATTATTCTATTGCATAATTTTTCTCTGACGATTCAATTCTCTTTCACTTGCATTATGGTTTCCAGAATACGCAATCGGCTTATTTTTCTAAATAGGAATTTTTTTCCGAGCTTTCTCTGTTAAAATTCATCATGTTGCTTTGATATTTTTAATTGATAAGGTGGAAAGAAATGTTTTAAATTCGTTTGACCAGTAACCTGGCTACCACTTAGTATAAAGCCTAAGATTTTGGAACTTGAGTTATTGTTTTCAAAATTGTGATTTTCCTGAAAAGCTTCAAAGAGATAAGACGACATTTCAGAATAAAATTCTGGCAAAAGAGGCCACCATGGATAGAAATGTGTCCAATCGCAAGAGAGAAGTAGCAAGACTTCGATAGCAAGAAAAACGCCGAAGACGATCGGATGAGCAACGCGAAATGGCAAGACGAATTAATGCTATTCGCCAACGAGAAGCTTCAAAGAAGCTAAATTGACTCCTGAACGGTGTTTGGAAATTCTACAGAATAATGCAGAGCAACACCGAGTAGCTAGAGAGAGCTTAACACATGAAAGAAGTAAGGAAATTCTTCGGCATGACGTTGAACATCATCGAGTGGAACGAGAGAATTTAAAAACTCAAGAAAAAAGAAATTAAATTCTTCGGAACGATGCGGAACAATTATATCGGTTTTTCTCTCAAAAAACAAAGAAGTTGTATTAACCGTATGTTAACGGGCATTGCAGTAGTAAATAAAGTTTGAAAATAATGAATAAAAATTGAGTTGTGACCTCTCAGTGGGACACAATTCAGTATGCAAGCTCAAGCTGTGGCCTACACATGAGTAACATAGCAAGGAACACATTTAAGCACTCCATAATTTTTTTTCTTCGGTGAAGTTGGACATAGCGCATCTGTAATGACTGTTGCCAAAATTTGCGGCGAGTGACGCATGCTGTACGATGTCAATGAGTCAGCGGAGTAACCGAGCGACTTAAGTTATAAAGCACCATTATCTAAATACTTTCGAGCTGCTACACTGTTTGGAATCAGTTATTTTTATATGATATTGTTTTTTAATTTTAATTTAATTCGGTTCAACTTTCCCACTTAATTACGTTACGTTAACTTTACAACGTTAATTACTCAGACCAAGTTAACGTCAGTCTTAATATCAGGTACTGTAATGATTACTTGATTTTCAGAATTTTTATTTTCATCTGCCACCCTCTTGAACCCCTGAAAAAGTTATGAATTACCTACTGGGGATAATTAACCCGTATATAGGAACTATGATGCTACTATAATGTAATGCTGCGCCCTTCTTAACCCTGATATCATGTGTGTGTGTGACTACCGTTCACACCTGTCACCTATATGCTGTATCTTCACTTGTTTGCATAGTTCACGTTGTCGTAACCTTCTTTTCTTTTCAAGTCAATTATACAGTTATTTCTACTTCGTCAGTCGTTTCAAGGTTGACCTTCAAATTTACGGTTTATTTCAGCAGGATATATTAAACACAAATCTAAGTACGGCCATACATTTACTGTTTTAACGAAGGGTGAACACACATATGACAAGAGATTGATGAAACTAGCAAATATCGAGGATGGTAAAATAATAGACAATCCCAAAGAACTTAACTCGGAGTGTGCAGCGATGGTGACGAATTAAAGGTCTAGTAATTACGTTAAATCGGATACGTCGATATGAAGTTACACAGAGATTACATAGACTCTCTCTCAGAGTGCCGGCTGAGTTTTAATTAACAAGTCGAAAGGTGGCACTAACAGACCTTTACAAGAGGAAATCTCGTACTATAATGAATCTATCTAACAGTCAACCAATGCTTAAATGGCCGCAGTGACTGCTGCAGCTTCTGGAGATTCGTTGGGATCGGTTGGCAGCGTTCAACCGTTGAAGGGTGTTGAGCACTTTCTCTGTCGCCTTCCCACTGCTGAGTTTGCTTTTCTCGTTGACTTATTACCAACCGATCGGGCGTAAGGTCCACGAACCGCCGTTCACTCTTTTGGTGGTGAGCCGTTCACTCTTTTGGTGGTGGAATTTCACAGTTTGTACCTAAGTACATAACAACGTGACAATACCTGTATACAATTAATGCTTCAGAATTTGCACTGATAAATGATATAAGTTTTTGTTTTATTTTGACATGAAAATCAATTCAGCTTGCACTTGCGTAGAAGCTTAATCTTGTTAGACAATTTTGTTTTCTTATGGTCCGTTTGCTTGAAATTTTTTTCACAGTCTCACGATCAAACCCGAGGTAACTTAGGTGCCGTAAAGCAAAGAGTGTAATGCAAATAAAACTTAACGAACATGTTACGGCGTTTTGACATCTAGTATGTTTTTGGATATCAGGATGTCAAACGGAGTCGTTCCTCCATAAACGTTTCCGTAGATGGGCCCTAATGTTCACACGGGAAACCTACGGTGTTAAAATCAGTCCAATCCAAATGATAAGGTACTAATATTGGCATTCGATCTGATTATATGAGCGGAAGTTCTGACAGTTTCCTTAGCTCATCATGACACCATATTTACATGCAGCTACGTCAGAGTCTGATAATTTGTTTAGATGAATTAATTCATTCATATTACACACGTGTAGCTTTAGAAATTTTTTCAACTCATGTCTTATACTCTCATCATGCAGGCTAAGCTGCACAACACATGTCCCATAATGCACCCATTAAGTCTGTAACCAGTTACAACAGGTTCTGTAGCCAGGTAACATCTCTTTTAACTGGGTGTGACTATGAGAATACAGTTAATGTTATTTGCTTTTGTAATAATATCAATAAGAAAAATCTCACAATGTATTATATCATGTTTATATAAATTTTGCACTTGTAACATTACCCCTGTTTCAACCGTCAGTTTGCCGCTCGATCACCCGAAATTATCTTCACCTTTCATCTTCATATTCGCTTGTACTACCACATCGCCCGTGTTCGTACATTCATAATGACAAATTCCAACTTACGCGCAAGTTTACGTGTCTGTGACTCACTGAATAGAGGCACACATTGTAAAATTTAAACTAGAAACGTGCACAAGTGATGCAATATTCTAAAATTGAATGAAAGTTACAGCATGATCAGATCTACGATTGTCGCGTTACGCTAGAGAACGAACGAACGATGCTTATAGAAAGGACGGAAAGAGAGTTTGGCACAGAGTGCGTCGGGAAGAGAAGAGGTGAAACGGAAAAGGATAGATAGGGAACTGATAAAGATGTGCTTTTCGCATATGATGCTAGTGTCGGAGGGTTTTTTGTAAGCAGTTCGAGGGTGGTGAACACCACGGTTTATACCGTGGTGAACACGCTAGAGCTCCACTCGAATGTCGTGATAAGGGGAGCTGCAGTATCCGTGATACCACATCCTTCACGGCATCTGAAGAGGGCCTTGATGCCTGCTTCAGATACTGGCACCGATGTCAGGTTGGCACGTGAAAAATGGCTCCTGTTGATCTTGCTGTCTAAAGTTGTATGCATCGTTTATGGCCTAAACTTATCGCTTTCGCTTTTCTCTGACGATCATTGCTTTCTATGTGTACAGTAGTCACTTATGAGTCCAGTGAAAATATGTGCTAATTAATGTCTTTTACATGTACTGTAGTCACATATGAGTCTGGTGAAAATATATGCTAGTTATTGTCTTTTACATGTACTGTACAGTAGTCATTTATGAGTCTAGTGAAAATCTTTGCCTATTATTGTCTTTTATGTGTACAATAGTTACTTATGAGTACAGCGAAAACCATAACATTAAAATTATTTCGAGGAACCGTAATTTTAACGGACAAACTGTCAATCTGCCTCTGACAACTTCGGAGCATTAAGGCAGATTTTGAGAATGGTTTTGCAAAAATCAGAAGCGTACGCAGATGTTTCAAAGCTTACGTTCTTTAATGCGATGTTTTAGGAATAAGGCGAGGGGAGAGCCGAGATCGATAATGCCTCTAACATGGTCAATTGAATGCATTGTTCACCAAAATCCGAGAACTGAAGAAAAGAAAGAAAGAAAAAACATTTATTTCCAATAAAGTACAGACGTGAAATGTCGATACATTGGTTTTTAAAACATCTTAACCTTAAAATCCTAAACTGATAATAACACATTGGTATCGTGATACCCGTGTAAAATTTTGAAACAAAAAATGATTGACAGAAAAAAACAACAAGAATGAGTTCCCTTCCTTGCCTAATCTGATTTTTGCATCGCATTTAAATATAAGTAACCAAGAGAACACGATCCTCGCGACGCTCATTTGAAAAACACTTGCATTAGTGCGCACATGTATTGAAAATAAAAGCGAAAAACGCATTCAAATACCTTAGCATAGAGACCCTTAATTGCTATTCATACATGGTTATTGTAATACCCATGTTAATTGTTGAAACAAATGATTTAGATCCATAATTGCTATTTATACATGGTTATCGTAATACCCATGTTTAGTGTTGAAACAAATGATTTAGATCCATAATTGCTATTTATACATGGTAATCGTAATACCCATGATAATTCTTGAAACAGGATTTGAAACAAAAAGTTGCATCCGAATTCAAAGCATAGCTTCTTTCCGGTATTTCAAATCAATGAAAAAAGAAAAGAAAACGAATAGGGTTGTTTCACATGAGGTAAACGATAAGTAAAAAATGACTTTACACTGAAAAAAAAAATCAAAATTTAAGTAATACAATTTCTGAATATGAATTAGTGCACGTGATTAAATAATATATATAACCCATTCATTACTAGATAAAACTAAGTAAATCCCTTTGGATGAACAATCTCCTCATGTCGCTTGCTTTACAAGTTCTTTCATTATGCAGAATTTCACAGAATGCTCGCCCCTGGCGTTTATTATTTTCAATCACAGTAAGACATGACCCCATATTGATTGTTGAAATAAGTTATTCTTATTCATAAGAACCCAATTTTAGTGAAGTAATTGTTATGTGGTTGGCACCAAATTAAAAACGTTAGGGTAAGGGCTTTAAAAGCACAATACGGCCAGCAAAAATGTGCATAATTGTACGAACACTGGGGATAAAGTTATTTATTTCCAACGTTTATATGAGGTCTGGGTCACAATGCAGTGGATTTGAGTTTTGCCGTATTTGTATTTATTATTTTCTTCAACGCTATTACGTAACATGATATTCAGTGATCAAATCAGGAAAATAGTCGTTTTGAGATGTTTTTCTTATGCAATTCGCATGCATGAGTGATAGCTCTAACCTATAGGTGTATACTTTTGAGTGAACGTAATTTTAACTGGTAAAAGCATAGCAAAGTATACCTGCCGTTTTTTCCCTAAAAGGTACAAGAAAAATGAGAATTTTTCGTGTCAAATTTTTATCATTCTGGAAAGTACAGTGGTTTGCTGGAAAACGTAAACTTCATAATGAGTTAATCGAATGTGCGTACCATAGAAAATGTGCAACAAATGGAGTTTACGTTGTTTTGTCTGAGTGAGCTTGACCTTCAAAGGTACATACCCTAGATGAAGGCCTGCCCAGTAGTAAGCGACGAACTTCTCTTGACTGGAATGGTGTGTGTAGTATCCGCTGTGCCCCTGCGCATGCGCAATCGCCTTGTTTCGGTCACATGACAACCTCCCCTATTAGTGTTCGCCTAGCTGCGGAAGTGAGTGGTGTGGTTGCGCTCCACCTGTGCCTCGTCACTTCTCTAAGAAATTTTTCTTGCCGATAGGGCCCATCGTAAAAAATATGAGCCGAGTGAGATAATGTGCTGTAGCTAAAATAATGTGTCTGTGATGGTACTCGTGAATCAGTAATATTAGATAGTGTAAGTTCAAAAAGTGAGTTGTGTCCGTTACTAAAACTTAACTACATAAGTTTAGAGGAGCTTCGTCACTGCCGTCCGCAAGGTAAGATTCAGTTCCTTGTGTACGCTCCTTCTATATGTGCTTTTTCGTGTCAAAACTTCTTTAATGATTCAATAAGTAGCCTTGGTGAGTGATGTTATCACAGTTGTTTGGTTTTTTCGTTTTATTTGGATCGTCATCCGGTTGTTGAGTCAAGTGTTTGATCCTTGTGTGTGTATGCGTGCGTGCGTGCGTCGCTGCTGGGGGAGGCTGTGGCAGGTAACCACAACAGCGCTACATTGTCTGGAGCCGGTCTGGAGGACGGGCGATATACAAACCATTATTCTTTTGCTCTGTCACCTGCTTCATTCGACAGGAAAACGCAACCATTGCCTTATAGAAGCACTATCCTTTGTTGAATTATAATTCATTTCGCACTAATAAGTTCAGTAGTTGCGTGCTCGGGCGATGTACAAACCTATTCTTTTGCTCTGTCGCTTCATTCGACAGGAAAACGCAACCATTGCCTTATAGAAGCAACATCCTCTGTTGAAATATCTCAAACATTTTGTGTTAAGTTTGGCTACGGTAGAGTTACATGTTCGGAAAGATGCTCCCGGGTGCCCTTTAGATTCTAGAACATCTGAGGCACAAGGAAAAATTTTGGTGTATGTTTCTCCATCAAATTGAACGTGACCGGGAAGATTGAGGCTCTATTTTAAATTAGCAACTCTTCCGATAATCGAAGTCATAGAAAATATGTCGAAAACTTCTGTACGTTATTCATTTTAGGGGTAGAACAAGAATCATTCGTACGCATTTCACATAGGGAGATTAAATTAAGCGTTGAATTGAGGGAGATTTTTGCTCGTTTTGACGACTATGATGGGTTAAAAAAATTAATTTTTGAACTTGAAGCCTGGCATTAACTGCGCCGTGGATGATACATTTCGTTATGTGTCAAATTGGTAGATATGAAGTAGTGTGAAGATAGTGTGGATTATTCTTAACAGCTACTGGCGCCTCGAGCTCCTCATTGACCCGTTATTCTTAAGGAAGATTTCAAAATTCGTTTTTATGAACAGCTAAAATATGTTTCATTTGTGGCCAAAGTTTTGCCCCTAGGAAGATTTCAAAATCATCTCACATTAACAACTCTAATTTGTCATATTTCTTGCTAAATTTGTTCTTTAATAGGTTAATAGGTCGTTAGAAGTTCACTGCCACTTTGTATCGGTAACAACCTGATGCCAGTCAGTCTCACGACAACGATTGTATCGATAACGGTAGAATGAATTGAAAATTCTACCTGTCAAGGCCCAAGGGATAGATGATTAGCTTCTGCTTGTACCAGCAACGCTGCTTAATTAATACAATAGGTGTGGTGTGTTAGATGAGAGAATCAACGTGAAAATGAATTTTTTTATTATTTTTCGTTCCCTACGTTTCGGAATATTATAATTCCATTATCAGTGCTGAAACGTGAAAGAAGGTCTGCTTCATTCGTCAGGGAAAATGTTTGTTTCAGCACTGATGATGGAATAATATAATTCCGAAATGTTTGCAAAGAAAATAATAAAAATGTTAATTTTCACGTTGGTTCTCGTTTTTATCATACACGTGAAGTTCCCTAAGAATTGACATATTGAAAGTGTAAATATGGCGTTAAACTCGTGTTGGTGTCCCTGCTTTTGAGAGATCACACTTTCTCATGACGCCCTTCTGTGCAGAGGTACTTAGTAGTTTTTGTAGTATCGCGCATTGACCAAACATCGAATCTCCTTGTGTCCTTATGACCAGCTTTGTACGACCTTGTGCAGTTTTCGACGCATTTCGAAAGTTTAATGCGTTTTCCCATGAAGCGTCGCCGCTCAACTCCACGAGGTCACTCCCTTGGTTCTGAGAAATGTTGAGCGAGCTGCCCAACGCTATCTCTAATGCCGGTCATATCGAACATGGGTTAGGCTACTACTTCTTAGTGCTTGGAAACCGTAGTAATTTTGAACTAGATGTAGGAGTGCGCGTTTGTTTCTTGAAGTGTATCTAAATAATACTAATTTGAATAATTTTACCGGTGGTTTTGAATTACACGTTTGAAGTTCGTTTCTCCCTGAAATGTGTCTTAAAATGAGTTTTTGTACTATTTCAACGTTTAATTGTCAAATTTGGTGAACTTTTTCATAAACATTAGTTTCCTGCCCTAAAATTATCCGTCTGAACCATTCTTCGATTCGTCTGACGCTTTTCTAATTGTCAAATTTGGTGAACTCTTTCATCAACATTAGTTGACTATCTTAAAATTATCCGTCTGAATCATTCTTCGATTTGTCTTACACTTTTCGTGCGAAAGTTTTGTGTGAGGATCTGGTCATAGTTTGTTTAGTGTTGATGGGCTTAAGGTCATTACCTATCCCTGCTCGGCTGGTCTGCGTTATCGCTGTTGTAAACCGAGTCAATGGCTTCTGGTGCTTCATGTTTTGTGCTAGTCGACGCGTTTTTGCTGATTCCCGCGGTGTAATTTGACCCTAACATATGCCCTCCTTTAAACGCGTGCTCGTTCTTTGTATCGATTTCCATACTAAAGGTAGGATTTCCGCGTGTTAGATGTCTGTGATATGAGGTAAAATCTATGATTTTGCTCATGATTGCTGGTCCAATCGCGCGGCCTTCCGATACAATGTGAGATAGGCTATCACGGGAGCCTTCATTCTGTACATTCTTGATTACGGTCGTTACGGGGCGTGTGCTGCCAGCTGCTGTTCTTCAGAGGTGAGTTGTAAAATATCGGCTAAGGCCCGTGATATGAAAATAGAGGTATGCTGTCTGTCATCACTTGGTAATTTTATTTCCTAAGTTATTCGCACGGTTGATTGTCCTTATTTGTAGGTTGGCTTCGATGAATTGTTTATTTTGACGTTTATTGGGGTAATCAACTGTGTATAAAATCGCAGCGAGTTAAATTACGAAGTGCTGGCTGATGATCAACTCGTACGAATAAATTAGTTCATTTTGATGAAAGTAAGTGGCCGCTCGATATTTTCTTAAGCCTTCGGTTTGATTTTTCTTTTGAATTTAACGATCTAGGATAATTCACTACAAATTGAGTGTATGAACGATCTGGATGTGAGCTTCTGAGAAGTGACGTCGTTATTCTGTAACATGGGAAAAATTTAATAGCGCAAAAACTTATATTATGCCTTATTTTGAAATGTAAGAAAAAAAACAATTATTGAAGCCTGACGACTAAAAAAATGGAACTAGCATGTACAGAAATACTCCCATAGCATAAGTGTAAGAAGACTTCACAAAGTGGGTGTGGTAAACTGCTCATGAGCTTCTCTCATACACGTCCATCATCATGGTCATACTTCGTGCTTGGCGTGCGTCGAGGACGCTGTGTTTGTGTTGCTCATGAGCTCATGAAGTGACTCGAGTGTGTGCAGTCTGACCTGAGTGTCGAGTTGAGTTCGAGGGCCACATGCACTTGCTGACTGTCTTCGCACTGTGTGAGTATGGCAGTCTTTAGGTGCCGAAATTTCCGTGATTTCTTGGAGAGGCGGCTTCTCTGCCTCCGCTTCATACACATGCTGACATTTGTTCTGATCGTCCCTGACTCGCCAAATGTAGGCTCCGCTAACTGATACGAATTGGTGTTATCAGTTACTGGTTTGTGGAGCTGATGCAGGTTCAAGTATTGCATATGTATATTGTTTTCGTGTATGTCAATTTGCCAGAGAAATTAAGCGTTGAATTGAGGGAGATTTTTTTGCTCGTTTTGACAACTTTGGTGGGTTACAAAATTATTTTCTGAACTTGAAGCCTGACATTAATGGCCACGATAGCATCAGGTCTGACGCATTAGGTTTGGACGTCAACTCATTACAGGCTTAGCTAAGATGACTTTACGTTACCCGCGTTCCTTCACACTCGTCCAGTATTAGTTGCCTACGATATGGATGTACAGCTTCAAATTTGTGTTTTTTTTCCGTTGGCGGGACTGAAGTTAGTGAGTTGTATGCTTTATGGGTGTGATATTTAGTGAGAAACTTTGCGCAATATGTAAGTAATGAATTGATCATGGGGTATGGATGCGTTGAGTAATGCGTTAAAAAACAAAGTGGGTACACAGCTAATTTGTTCAACTTGATTGTCAGAATTCATGAAGAGTTCCTATCGAAGCTCATTAAATCTTCACGTAAACTTTCCTGACCTACCTAATTCCAACCCATCCTACATTGACCTAACATATCCTAACTTGATTTAGTTTAATTTATCGTAATCTAATCAACGATACCTAACGAATCGTACATCATCAAGAACTTTTTATTTGCCAAACGAAAGTCAACCGTAACTATGAAATCACTTGACGCTCAAATAAGTAAGAACATACATGATACGTAAAATACGTGAGACATAAAATACGTGAGACATAAAATACGTGAGACATAAAATACGTGAGACATAAAATACGTGATACGCAAAATACATGATACGCAAAATACATGATATGTAAAAAACGTAATCGTACGTACAATGCGTGATACGTAATGAGAGGAGGGGTAAGACACGAAGGAACAAACATCTTAGTTAATATGATACGGTAGATCGCTACTTTATGACGCCCGTCGCGACGATGTCTCACCTTAGCTGGGAGGTGTCGCAGCAGAGCAAAGATGCCGTATAGCCAGGGAGTGCCTCAAGCATAGCCTGTGTGTGCCACTTGACCTGATGTGGCACTCCTGAGCGCTGCTATTGAGCCACTTGAGTGCCTCTGAGCCGCCTTCATTGCGCCACTCTTGGGCGCCGTGCCTCTACAGGCAGCAGCCACCGTGCCCCTACAGGCAGCAGCCACCGTGCCCCTACAGGCATCAGCCACAGTGCCTCTACAGGCATCAGCCACAGTGCCCCTACAGGCAGCAGCCGCTGTGCCCCTACAGGCATCAGCCACCGTGCCCCTACAGGCATCAGCCACCGTGCCCCTACAGGCATCAGCCACAGTGCCTCTACAGGCATCAGCCACCGTGCCCCTACAGGCATCAGCCACCGTGCCCCTACAGGCATCAGCCACCGTGCCCCTACAGGCATCAGCCACCGTGCCTCTACAGGCAGCAGCCACCGTGCCCCTACAGGCATCAGCCACAGTTCCTCTACAAGCAGCAGCCACTATGCCCCTACAGGCATCAGCCACTGTGCCCCTACAGGCAGCAGCCACTGTGCCCCTACAGGCAGCAGCCACTGTGCCCCTACAGGCAGCAGCCACTGTGCCCCTACAGGCATCAGCCACAGTGCCTCTACAAACATCAGTCTCCTCCCATATGAGCACATCGCTACTCTGAAATTTGTGTTTGCACTCAACAACTTGGCGTCTGCGCAGTTTTGTTTTGATGTCATTATCGGTGCTGCTATAGCGTCAGGTCTACCGCACTATAGCATGAAATCTACCTGTAGCTAGTACTATAGCGTCAGGTCTGTCACACTAGAGCATGAGATCTACCTCTAGCGAGTACTATAGCGTCAGGTTAGGGTTGGTTGCCTATTGATATCACTTATTTCCATACATTTAATTCAGCGATAAACACTTATTTGTACATCTCAAACTACACCTGGGTAGGCGATGTATGGCGGTAGGCCTCACGCTATAGCAGCACTCAACTTGGAGTCGGTGCCGTTCTGCCTTGATGTCATGTGCATTACAGCACGAATCAAGTGGTGGGTGTTAGGTGAATAGGTCGTTAGGTTCGAGTTTTAGGCTCGGAAGTAAGACTTCCTTTATTTTTAACACTTTGACTGCGACGTGCGCGACCGGGGGTACGCGGAGGTAATTTTCTTAATGCTGCTGAGCGACCAGTAGTAGCAAATTAAATTTTCATAAATATTTAATCAAAGCTAAATGAAGACACGATCCAGTTCATGTTTTGTATTTTCAAAATAGCTTACTACAATTGACTTTAAATTTGAGTTTGACATTGAACTTAATATTTAGTAGTCGCAGTCAAAGTGTTAAATAGGAAAGGCTTTTGCATATCTGAAGACTATCTTTTTTTTTTTGTTCACTGATGTCTTGTTTTTCAGCACGTTTTACTATCTTTTTTGACATTTATATTGTTTAATAAACGTAATTTCTGTCATACTGTTTCTGTGTGGAAGGGATCTTATGTAGGAACACACCTTGTGCTTTAACTCCTCGTTCCCTTGACGCCATGCTAAATGATGCTTTAATTCTTCCTCTTTTTGGGACGCCTTTGTTGTGGTTAGGGAGGCTTGTACTAACTTATCTGATCTAATCTTGTAGGCCTTTAGTGTAAAATTTTTCTCATTTTTCGAATTCGCCTTTTTCATTCGGTTCTTTCTTGCTTTTATGTATAGGAAGTAAAGGAGTTATGAAATAGGTAAACTGTGTTAACGCGAACTTATGACTCTCAACGCCGCTACTTGAAGGTGGTCCTACGAATCGATCGTTATCACTTTAATGTCTGAAGAGAAGGGTGTTGATGACCGTGTGTGCTCGAAATATTCGCAAGAATCAAAGTACGAAACGCTTATTAAAATGACACTTCATACCCCTCAGGGGGATACACCTGTTGTAGCTATGGGAATTAGCACTCCCAGGGGGACTATGTGAGGGCCCGAGCTAAAGGTTAGGTAGGCTTCCTTTTTGTTGAAATAAAACAGGATTTTGTTTTGTTACGGGCCATCTTTTTTCGGTTCACTGCTGTCCTGTTTTTCAGCACCTACTTCTTTCTTCTTCCACTTTTTCTTGTTTCATGAACTTCTTTCTTAGCTTACTGTTTCTGTGCACCCTGTGCATAGATTCCGAGTTCCCTCAACTCCATACTAAATGGTGCCTTCCTCCTTCCTCTCTTAGAACATCTTTGTCGTGGTTAAGGGAGGCTAAAACTTTCTTATATAATAATAATAATGATGACACTTCATATTAGACGCTGAAATTATTCTAATTATGTTGAATACAGTATTGGAAATATTTAACTCTTTGACCGCAACGTGCGCCACCGGTGGCCACGGAGGGGACTTTCATAATGCTGCTGACCGACCATTAGTCACAAACTCAATCTTCATAAATACGTAATCAAAGCTAAATGAGAGCATGATCCAGTTAATGATTGCTTTTTTAAAATTGCTTATTACAATTGACTTTAAATTTGAGTTGAATAGTGGACTTCAGTTTTACCAATTACGGTCAAAGTATTCACTATTAAATATCATATAATCGGACACTGCTGATGGAAATGTTCACGCTATTGTAGATCTGCACTAGTCTTCTAGTTCCACACTGCTGATGGATTTGTTTCACACACAGTGTAGGCCTCAAGTTCTCCTTTTGCAGCGTCACGGCTCGTCGCCGTGTTCTGAGCCAGACTTCACGCCTCGGCTTTCCTCTTCGTACTTGGGCGTGCAATTCGAGAGCGGAAATTGTGTCGGGGTTTGCTTGCATTTTTATATGTGTTCAAGTGAAATTTTCTTAGCGTGTGGCTCTATTTTATGAAGTTACGTAGCTAATATTCTCTGTGTTTACCTAGCTTTTATAGCTGCTTATCCAATGAAAGTGTAATTATAGTTATTATAATTTGATTCCGTTGTTCATTATTCATTTTCCCTTTGAATATAATTTAAGAGCATTGCTTTTAGTATCGGAAAACCTTTTCTCGCTCAGCGAGCTTCTATAGATTTGTTTGGAATTAACAAATAGAAAATGAAAAAGCATCTGCTGAAACAGAAAGTGACCCCGGATAAGCATTTTCCAATATTGTTAAGTGCTGATGACTTCAGTGTTTTAATTCTTTTCGTTGTAGTATTAAAGTTTCCGTTTCGAAAGGAGATTGATCGTCGATAGGTTATTCCTACACAGTGGAATGTACATGCAACCATTTGATAATGGATGAAAATCTTATCAATGAAGAAATACCATAAATGGAAAATGAAACAATCTTTTTAAGGAGGAAAACCAACTAATGGAAAATAATTCATAATATGGAGAGAAGTTGCTTCGATGTAACATGGTGAGCTTACATGAAAAGAAGTTGCTATGGCGACGTACTAGCGACGAGCAAAATGATTCATGAACAACTTGACTGACGCAAAGCTTAGTTCGGAATATTTATTCTTGGATGTGTAGATTTGGTCCTTATTGCTTTGGTGAACAAGCGGTGTAACTGTCTTTTTGGCGTGCATAAAGGTTAGTGGAGTAGAATTGTTCTTTCATCGGACTTCTACCTTAATTCTTTTAGGGGTTCACCATCGACTGACAGTCCAGTGATAAAAGCCATTTTCTGTAAGAGAAGTTATACACTTCGTATCACTAAAATGTTTTGCAACTGACTGTCAACGTGGTTGGCTTTTAGGTCGCGTAATCCGTTCTCAGTCAAGTTAGCAATTTTTGAATTAGTATCGAGTCTGACAACGTGCTCTGGGAGGCGTCTACTCAGCCCCGTCGCCTCAAAATCTAAGTTGAGTTTTTATTACTGTGTTCCACTTTTTTTTGGTGGAGTTTACATTTTTTCAATGGGTTTTGAAATGAGCTTATGTAATGCAATGTTATATGGTTATTGTCCGATGTATTAAGGTGTTAGGCCCATTTCACACTGAGCTAGCAAAGTGGCATCTAGCAAGCTCGCACGAGCTATCTAGCAGATGGTCTGCGAGACTGGTAGGTAGGAATAGCATTTTCACCTCGCACGCTGGATGCTGGGTAAAGCGTGCGAGTTCAGTGTGATGGCAACGGCTTGTAATAGTGCTATTCCTACCTACCAATCTCGCAGACCATCTGCTAGATAGCTCATGCGAGCTTGCTAGATGCTGCTCTGCTAGCTCAATGTGAAATGGGCTTTACTTGCGCCATAACTCGAGAAAATTAAGGGACACTCGAATTCATTTCTCTCTAACGACGATTCCCTTAATTCGACTACAGATTGCACCTTTTGAAGTCATTTATATATGAGAAGTTGAAATCAATTCAGGTTCATTCATTTAAGTTTTTATTTTTTAAATTGACTCTTGAATTTTTGGTGAGAAAACGGGTAAACGACTGAAAAAAAATAATTCAGGAAAAAATTGGTATATCATGCAGAGAAGAAATGAGCCGTTATGTGTGTTTGCGGACAAAAAGGTGCCGAAACCGAGACGCTGATATTGACACCTGCCCACAGAGCGGTGTTTTCGCTGCGACGTGCTCAGGTCGAGGAAATCATCACAATTTCGAGTTGTTAACACGGTGACTGCGATTGGTTAAACTGAAGTTCAATATTCAACTCAAATTTAAAGTCGAAAGTTATTAGCGAACATCAACTGGGTCCATTAAATACTATTGATTGAAAAGATTGGTAAAATATTTCAAACGACCTCTCCCAGGGGGACTCCGTGAGGGCCCGAGCTAAACGTTAGGTAGGCTTCCTTTTTGTTGAAATAAAATAGGTTTTGTTTTGTTACAGACCATCTTTTTTCGGTTCACTGCTGTCCTGTTTTTCAGCACCTACTACTTTCTTCTTCAACTTTTTCTTGTTTCATGAACTTTTTTCTTAGCTTACTGTTTCTGTGCACCTTGTGCATAGATTCCTCAACCCCATACTAAATGTTGCATGCCTCCTTCCTCTCTTGGAACATCTTTGTCGTGGTTAAGGGAGGCTAAAACTTCTTACATAATATTTCAAACGACCCACCGATGGGTCGTACTGCAAGATAAGTGTTAATTACATGAAGGGGGAAGTTGTGCTCCACTGTAGCGACAGCAGCGGCTTGAGCGTGATTCTCCATCATTTTCTGGAGGAACTATTTTGTATTTGAGGTTTTATTTAAGCTTTGTTATTCTTCTCCAATGCATTTATATCAGAAATGTTAGAGATTTTTTATGAGCACATGCGTTTGTACTTTTGTACACCATTAGTGTTCTCTTTCGCTTGCGCAGGTGTTGAAAATCTATTTTCTGATAGCGCTACAAGTGGGCGCATCTCAGGCCTTTGGTGCGATGCTACTCGTTGCTGCGGGGATGTTGTCGTTTACGTGGACATCACAATTTCTCGTTAAAATTTCCCTCAAGGGGATACAACTATTGTATTTATGGGAATTAGCGCTCGCAGGGGGAAAATGTGAGGGCCCGAACTGAGAGTTAGGTGAGTCTTATTTTTGTTGAAATAAAATGTTTTTGTTATGTTAAGGACCATCTTTTTTTTTCTGTTCACTGCTGTCCTGTTTTTCAACACCTACTACTTTCTTCTCCGACTTTGATCTTGTTTCTTAATCTTCTTTCTCAATTCACTGTTTCTATGTCCCTTTCTGCATAGATTCCGCGTTCCCTTAACTCCATACTAAATGGTGCCTTCCTCCTTCCTCTCTCTAGATCGCCTTTGTGGCGGATAGGGAGGCTCAAACTAACTAGTAATCTAATCTAATCTTTCGTTAAAATTATGTGCACTCTTCGGAACTGGATTTACTAAATTTTCCTCTCTATTTATTCTTCCATCTCGACTCATATTTTTATCACCATTCACATGCCTGTATTTGTGGTTTCGTTAAAATTTTGTGGGTTCTCCTAACTTGGATTGATTAGATATTTTCATCATGTCTAAAAGAGTACCATCTCGACATCTTTTTTATCACCATTCACATGCGAATATATTTGTGGTTAGACTCCTTTTCCTTCAGCACACACTTCTACTTTTTCAACACACTTCTCGTATTCCATTTGCAGGCATGCATCGAGGTTGAGTCCCCCACTTCATCACCCATTTTTGCTACCACGTACAGGCGTGGTTATGCCTTGCTTCAGTGTCTATTTCCTTCTCCATTCATGCATCTATCGAGGTTTGGCTTCTCTTCAGCGCCTATTTTCTTCTCGATTTATACACAAATAGAAGTTCAGCTGCTGGCTTAACCACCATTTACATGCACATATCAGCTGCACGTATATCAGCTGAGCACCATTTCCTGCACCAGGCGCAGGCGAGAGACGATTTGCATGCAAATATCTGGTGCACGTACATGCACATATCAGCTGCACGTATATCAGCTAAGCACCATTTCCTGCACCAGGCGTAGGCGAGAGACGATTTGCATGCAAATATCTGGTGCACGGACATGCACATATCAGCTGCACGTATATCAGCTGAGCACCATTTCCTGCACCAGGCGCAGGCGAGGGACGGAAGCGCGTGCCACGTGAGAGCATTTCCTCGTCCGCCGCGGGAGGTGCGCCGTGCATAACATTCCGCGCTCTGTTGCCTCTCGCGACCTTCGCGCCGTTTTGTCGTGCGTCCTTACCCTAGCATCCCTGAATATTTTTTTCGCATCGGAAACACTTTTTTAGTATTTTATTTCTTAGTATTTCACGTAAATTTTGTTTTGGCTAACGTAAATCGTAGGTAACCTTTGCGCCGCTCTGTCATGCGTTCTTACCGTAGCATCCCTGCTAAGTGTTTCACGTAAATCCCCTCAGGGGGTTACAACTATTTTATCTATGAGAAAAATGCGTGAGGGCTCGAGCTGAGAGTTAGGGAGGCCTTCTTTTTGTTGAAGTAAAATGCTTTTTGTTAAGAGGTCCGCCTTTTTTCGGTTCACTGCTGTCCTGTTTTTCAGCACCTACTACTTTCTTTTTCAACTTTTATCTTGTTTCATGAACTTATTTCTCAACTTACTGTTTCTCAACTTACTGTTTCTCAACTTACTGTTTCTCAACTTACTGTTTCTCAACTTA
>JACJUY010001566.1:176013-205363 GCA_014220935.1 Platorchestia sp. MABIK
ACGCGTTGCTGCAGCTGTAGCTCACGTCCAGGCACGTTGCAGCAGCTGTAGCTCACGTCCAGGCACGTTGCAGCAGCTGTAGCTCACGTCCAGGCACGTTGCAGCAGCTGTAGCTCACGTCCAGACGCGTTGCAACAGCTGTAGCTTACGTCCAGACGCGTTGCAGCAGCTGTAGCTTACGTCCAGACGCGTTGCAGCAGCTGTAGCTTACGTCCATACGCGTTGCTGCAGCTGTAGCTCACCTCCATACGCGTTGCTGCAGCTGTAGCTCACGTCCAGACGCGTTGCAGCAACGCACAGGCCATGTGTGTACTCGTTCATTTGTGCGTGTGGTTGTGCTCCATACACGCGTACAAGGTCACATGTCCGGAGTTACAACCTTAGTAAGTTGTATTTACGATTGGTCAATTCTTGGGAAATCTCACGCGTATGATAAAAAGGAGAACTAATGTTAAAATGAAAATTTTTCTAATTTTTCTTTGCAAACGTTTTGGAATTTTAAAATTTCATCATCAGTGCCGAGTTGTTGCGTAGCTGTGACGTAGGCAGAACGCGTATATCGAATGTGGTGTGGTATGTATTGTAATATATGCCTTTGTATTACGTGGAATAAAGTTAGTGACTCAGCTCTACCATCCGAATTTTTCCCTGTCATTCTGGCATTGACGTCGAGTCTTCACCGACAACACTGAGGAAGGAACTACCACTCGCCAGTGAACTTTGAGAAACACATTTGAGTGTAAATCCGTTAGAGATGTTAGTGAAATTATTTTCGATTTTCGTCTTGACCGTGTAGGGGGATTATTTGTGGTGATGGGGTGTGGTTAGTCTTTGTTTTTTTTTTGTGCACGAATGTAGAGACGCATCTGGTGCATAAATTCCCCGTTTCTTCAATTCCTTACTGTATGGTGCTCGCCTCCTTCCTCACTGAAACACCTTTGTTGTGGTTAGGGAGGCCGAAACTAGTTTATAATCTAAAATCATTATAATCAATCAGCCATGCTAAAGACTTGTTTTCCTATTTTGGAATTTCAGTCCAAGCTCTCGGGGTAATGGTGGTAAACTTGACTAGTAGTAAGTACTTGAGCTAACACTGAAGCAATGTTAAGCTCTTCGATGTTCACTGTGTGGGTGCTCGTGTTGCACGAGTCAAGGTGTTGGTATGTCGACGTGAATGAAAATCAAGTTTTGGCATCACGTTTTGTTTTATGGCATCTAATTTCATTTTTATATGTTGACTGAATAACCGAAAGCTGGTCGTGGTGCAGCAGGGGATCACGGATGGATTATGCTATTTTTATTCGTGTGTTATCTGCTCTTTCACAAATAAACGTGGCCATAATCCGCTCTTTCATCGTGGGCTTACTGGCAGTCAAATTCTTGTGTCATAGCGTGAGTTCTATTTCGAGGCAACGCGCAAATGCCCGATTTTCCACCTTATTCTAACACGTTGCTTGCAATACGACCCATCGATGGATGAGTCGTGCTTAAGTTCTTTATTCCTACTGCAAAACAACCCATCGATGGCCGTTTGAAAACTTTTAGCAATGCTTTCAAATTAATAGTATTTAATGGACCCAGTTTATGTTTGGTATTTATAAAATTGCTGACAATTTTCGACTTAAAATTTGGGTTCAAAATTGAACTTCAGTTTAACCCATCGCAGTCAACGTGCTAAAATCTCCACCTTGGGTTGGGGGAGACATGCGTATAGAATGTAGGTGCAACTGACGACCTGTTCAGTCTAGCTGCTGGTCCCGATAGTTACATCTGATAAATTCGTGTCTCATTTATCAAGTTTCCAAAAAAAGTTCAGGCTCTCCATGAAGCATTGTATACGTTGGTAGTCGTATGTCATACGGAGTGACTTAGTCTTAGTTTGTCTTAATAATAACGGTAACTTAGACTAAAATCATTCTGTGGTGTATTTCGTTTGGATGTGTCTCAAGTGTCGAATTGTTCCGTGACTTCGTACCATGTTCTCTGATGGGGATCTTCATTTGATAGACTTCTGCGATGATCCTTCTTTATGTATGTAGATGCGTGCAAAAATTTCGGGGACGTGGACACTTTGGTCGGATATAAGTGATCTTACATTACCCATCCCTTGTGTGATACATTTTATCTTTTATTTTTATCATTTACAGATCTACTAGATGATAGTTGATGTACTGCGTAGGTGTACATCTGCCTTGTAAGGTCTGTTCTTGTCATGTCTTCTTGTTTCAAAGTTTTGTGTTTTGTTTTATCCTCCCAGATTTCCATGCTGAAATCCTGCCTCTCTCGTTCAATGGGCCGTTTTCACTGATCAGGCTGTAAATGTGCAGTTTATACTTGAGTTAAGCAACAGCATCTTGTGCGAACTGCAACTTATACTGATAATAAGTCCCAGCTATTCAACTAATGTGCTTGATTCTAGTCTTGAATCACTGGAAATAATTTTTCTTTGCATAAGTTGTGGTTTGCTTAACACATTGACTGCGGCAGGTAAAACTGAAATTTAACATTCAACTAACATTTTAGTCAATTGTAGTAAGCAAGGTTGAAAATAGTAAACATTGGCTGGATCGTGTGTTTACCTAGTTTAAATTAAGTATTTATGAAATTTGAGTTTGCGACCACTGGTCGGTCAGAAGCATCATGAAAATCCCCTCCGTGGCCACCGGTGGTTCACGTCGCAGTCAAAGTGTTAAGAAGAATTAACTGGAAGAGGATCTGCTATGTTGCGGTTCCCAACCGGCTGATCGTGAACCACTGCTCTGCAACGCTGCCACTCCTGTCACTCACACTTTCTCCTAATCTGCGGTGCGAATTTTTGATGCCTTCTGTCTCTGCTGCATTTTATTCAGGCTGCAGGCGCAAAAAGTCGCTTACTTTCGCTCTGGCGGACAACTTGCACTTCAGAGCTGCTGCTGTAGTTGTCAACCCGCCCTTTGGAATGCGGTTAGTGTGGCCACAATTTCTTGATCATTTCACGTTAATTGCAATGACCCCTGTACCGTCTGAATTTTATACCCGTGTTGGTTTGATAATCGCGAGCATGGGCATCAGGTTATTGGTGACGTCAGAATGAGGACTGCCACTATAGGCAATGAACTACAAGAAGCGTTAGGGTCAGAGTTCGACTGGAAGTGCTATTTGTTAAAATATTTTTGAGAAAGAGGATGCCAGTGTTCTTTTAGTTGTTAGAGGGTTCAAGGGGAGTCGATTGTTGGGTTTATTGAGAACACAAGGTAATTTAAAGAGTGAATTTACTGATTAAGTTCTGGGTAATTACACTTTGTGGCAATGATTCAAGATAAATTTCCAATTTTGGTTTGATTGAAGTCGGTGAATTTTCATATTTCAGGTGAGCGAAATCGGCAATTTTCGTTGAAGTTAGGAAATCAGTTAACTTTTATTATTGATGTCAGGGAAATTAATTTTTGGTGTTGAATGTTTCAGCTGATCAGTGATTTAAGGTTCGGTATCCAACTCAAACACGGACTCGGCTGTGACTAGAAATGCGAGACAACATTGGACTCGCGAGACTTTCACAGGAGATACACGTGCTTCTTACCATTAAAAGTTTTTAAAAAGTTGAATCATTTGATGGTGTGAAGCTGCAATTAATGAAGAGGCGAGGAATATCTTTCCATAGCCGTGAAATAATGGTTGTGTAATTCGATGCACACATTTTAACCATATGCAGAAAAACGCAAAAAAAAAAAATGATTCCCATGAGTGACAAATACCTCAAAACACCTTCGTTTTATTTTGCGTTTTTCTGTATATGGTTAAAATATGTGCATCGAATTACACGACACCCAGCATACACATATAGTAATGCAAAATTATTCCTCAGGCACGCCTTGTAATTTTATGTCCTAATATAACGCACGAGTTTCCCTATAGCGGAGACGTGTCCTCTGGACCAGTTGGCCGCGCTCTTTTTGAAGAAATTGCTGAATTTTTACCCCAGATTCTGCTGCAAAATATTTACGTGGCGCTGAAGAACGTGGAAAATTTTACTATTATTGTGGACACTGGACAATCATCCCGCTCGATTTTTTTGCTGGATTTGAACCGTTCAGTTTTTCCGATGGACAACTACAGGTGATGTGATGTTAGTGCCCGTTTAGCTCCAGAGAAAGTCTCGTGTGTCCAATGTTGTCTCGCATTTCTAATCACGGCCGCGAGAGTGTTTCAGCTGGTTACCGAGTAGACTCTTTTCGTACACGGCGAAACATAGAAAAAGGATGGAAATGCCAAGATTCTCTGGTGACAGTACGAAACTCTCGCTCCCCTCAGGGGGATACAATTATTGTATCTATGGGAATTAGCGCTCCCAGGGGGACAATGTGAGGGCCCGAGCTGAGAGTTAGGAAGGCCTTCTTTTTGTTGAAATAAAATGTTTGTTATGTTAAGGACCATCTTTTTTCGGTTCACTGCTGTCCTATTTTTCGGCACCTACTACTTTCTTCTTCAATTTTGATCTTGTTTTATAATCTTCTTTCACAAATTTCTGTTTCTATGCCTTTTCTGCGTAGATTCCGCGTTTTCTAAACTCCATACTAAATGGTGCCTTCCTCCTTCCTCTCTTTGGGTCGCATTTATTGCTGCGGGTTGAGAGGCTCAAACTAACAACTAATCTAATGGAAACCTACGCTCAGAGAAAGTGTTTATTTATAAACAGCACAGAAACTGTGCTTCTGAATGCGTTGATGAACAGCGTTGCGATTGTATGTTGCTCATCTCACACCTCATTGAAGAAAAGGGCATGAACTGTCAAGAATTTCCGGAATCTATTAAAATTACTTGCTGAAGGAAAAGCTCATTTCGGAACCTAATCTCCTGCGATGTATAATACGAGAATTATGCGCGGAGAAAAGTTCATTTCCAAACTACACAGCGACTGTTAATTATTGAGAACACCCCTCAGGGGGATGCAACTATTGTATCAATGAGATTGGCGCTCCCTGGGGGAATTTGTAAGGCCCTGAGCTAAAGGTCAAGTAGGCCTTCCTTTTGTTGAAATAGATCCAGATTTTTGTTATGTTGCGGACCATATTTTTTTCAATTCACTGCTGTCCTGCTTCTCAGCACCTACTACTTCTTGAACTGTTTCCTTGTTTCATAACTTTCTTTCCTAACTCACTGTTTCCATGCACCTTGTGCATAGATTGCGCGTTCCCTTTTACTCCATAGTGCCTTCCTCCTTCCTCTCTTTGGAACGCTTTTGTTGTTAGAGAGATTTAAACTACCATCTAATCTAATGGTTCAGTCAACTTATTGAGTCTGTGCACCTTGTGCATAGATTCCGCATTCTCTTAACTCCATACTAAATGGTACCTTCCTCTCGAACCCCTTTTTTTTTAGCGGTTAGGGAGGCTTACCCCATTCCAAGCGGCTGGGTACCTACCGGAGCGCACAAATTTTGAAATGATCGATGTATATAAGGAAGCTGCCGCTGTTCTCGACAGTCACTTCTACATGCTGTAAATAGTCGTGCTGCTAAATGGAAGGAATGTGCTTGTGACTATATATAGTTTCTGCCGCTCAATAGGATCAAGTTGAACCCAATTTTTGAAATATAGGAATGAAAACGGCATATTTACTGCATATTTATTGCAGTAGATTATTACTATTGCTATTATTATTAGAGGACAATGAATTTCAACACAACTGGGAAAACGAGCAAGAAAACGAAAGCGAAGCAGCATAGAGGAGCAAGTCTGCTACCTCTCCTGCCCCGCATTCACGCACCACCAATATTCAAGTCTAGTAAGGCACTTAACTCACTGTTCACCTTGCTAAAAATTGTCTGAGGAACTGAAAAGCATGCCAGACAACACTTTTTGGCACGCAGTCTTTATATTGTAGCCACTGCTTATGTGTAGCAGGCGGAATGAAATAGCGACTATATATAGACACGCCGCTGAATGGGACCATTTTGGGGACGAACTACAAATAGTTCCGCCGCTTGGAATGGGTTAAACTAACATCTTATCTAATCTTGCTCCTTCTTCCATTTGGGACGCCTATGTTGTGGTTAGGGAGGCTTAAACTGACACCAAACCTAATCTTGCTCCTTCCTCTCTTTGGAACACCCATGTTGTGGTTAGGGAGGCCCAAACTAACATCTAATGGTTGATCACAAGAGCAGCTAGGCGAGCACTACTGGCTTCGGCTGCAGCTCTGATATATTCACACTCCGACTCGGGAGTGAAGTGGTGCGCCTTTATCGGGCGGCCACATGGCCCCCTGCTGGCCGGGGGCCCTGCCCCCGCAGATAGCGCGCCTTGGCGGGGCGCGACGTGAGGGCGAGTTTACGCCTGAAGTTGTGGGTTTGTGGTCCTTGTGCACGTTGGTACTTCTTGGTTGTGTGTGTCTGTACTTCGTTGTCGTGTGTCAGAGATTCTCCAGTGCTGTGTGTCAGAGATTCTCCAGTGATGTGTGTGTATCATTGTTTCTTTCGTCATTTGCATTTGTGTGTCTTCAGTCATGCACCTCTGCATTCTTTGTCACACGCGTCAGCGCTAAAGATTCTCTCATTTAATTTTTAGCCTTACCTGTGTCGTGTGCCTGTGACCGATTACCTTTATATCTTGAGGATTAATACATTCAAGGTTCAATGTCTGTTTCTGCGTAGTAATAATGGCAATCATAGCAAAGAAACTCAGAGATGCCCAAGTGGGGTACACGGGAGGGTTCAATTTGGGTTTCTCAGTTAGCACCGCTCAACACGCTGCCAAAAGAGCGGTCGGAGAGCCTTCGGCAACTCGTCAAAGCGGCATCAAGCACGAGAAGTTGCAAGGTCTGTACGGGGCTTAAGAAGGCGCGAGCGTTTCGGTGAGGCGAAAAGGGGCAATGAAAATAAAGAATCGACCTCCGTGTAGAACCCTGTCAGTTGCACCGTACGATGGCAGAGAAGAAAGAATGAAGGCATACTTAACTTTATAACTTTGACTGCGGCTGGTAAGACTAAAGTTCAATATTCAACTCAAATTTAAAGCCAATTGTAGTAAGCAATGTTGAAAATAGCAAACATGAACTGGATCGTGCTTTCATTTAGCTTTGATTAAGTATTTATGAAAATTGAGTCTGTGACTGCTGGTCGGTCAGAAGCATTATCAAAACTCCCTCAGGGGCCACCAGTGTCTCGCGTTGCAGTCGAAGTGTTAAAACTAAACTGCATAGTGTAACAAATGTTGCCGATACTGCGATTGACATCTATAGCTATGTGGTATATTGAGAATAGAGTCTTTGTCAGTCATAGGCACGTGAGATTAGTCATTCTCTTTAATCGCTAGGCTCAAATAGGATCGTGTTTGGAGTATCTCACGCAAATGGTGGATTTCAATATAAATAACATTCTCGAGCATGAGTTAGGGGAGATTATAGGTACCGATATTGTTTAGAATCAGCCACTTTCATTATATGTTGGTTCATATCGATCTGTCAACTTTACATCGGTCAGTCAACGTGGATGTGTGGTAGCACGTACTGTTAGTTTTATTGCGGTAATATTTACGTGCCGTTGGTTTCTCATTTCATCGTGAGATATGTCTTCGTTGCTTCGGTTTAAGCAGTTCAAATGTGCTTAGCGTTTCTGTATTGGCTCTTTTGATGTTACGGATTTCTCCTTGAATGAGGAATCTACATTGGCCCTTCTAATAGGATTTGAATTTCTATGCTGTGGGTTCTCTCAGAAAGATACGAATTTCTGCCTCCATCGATACATTAGCCACCGTAACGTCACGTTTTTCGTCATTGAAAGATTGGGTTGTTACCCTTTATTGTAAGATCTAGTCATTAGGTACAATCGTTAGATCTACTACTCTTTGGAATATGTGGAGCACTAGCTGTTTAGCGTTGGATTTTTGTTGCCAATTGTAAAGCGACAATGATGACCCCAAGAGTGATGGGTTTAGTATTGTCCATGCACATTATATGCGGCCCTTAGAATCATACGGTGTACCAAGCGCCGCTTTTCAAAAACGTCGGAAGACTGAATCAAAGTTTGGCAACTTGGAAACCATCGTACATCTCAGTAACTAATAGAGGTACTTGACCATTCTGTAGCCATCTTCCTGCACTGACGACTCATCCAGACAAAGGAAAATTTGGGGATGACAGCGGAATGCAAAACTTATCTTCTCCAGACGTATTTGGCGCTTGGTACCGTATGATTCTAGGGGCCTCACATCTGTTCGATACGATGAGGGGCCGGCCAACCGTTGGCGATACTCATCGTCTTGCTTCACGCTGGAGATGCCTAAATAAAAGCCGGTGGTCTCAACGATGAAACGTCGACGCCCCGAAAGGGGCTCGATTTAACACGTCGACTGCGATACGACCCGCTGGTGGGTCGTGCTCAAACTTTTCCTGCTGCGAAACGACCCATCGATGGGTCGTTTGAAAAATTTTAAACAATCTTTTAAAATAAATGGTATTTAATGGACCCAGTTAGTGTTTGGTATTGAAAAATAACATGTAATAACTACTTTTTAATTTAAATTTTAGGTGAAAATTGAACTTCAGTTTAACCCATCGCAGTCAACGTGTTAAGATCGCTTCTAACTACCTAATGTTGGTGTCAGAGTTGGATACTATCGCCGACTAAGATGGTCAGAATGACTGATGTAGACGTCATCGAAACTGAGATCGGTTACGTCGATCTGCTAAGAGCACAGTTGATAACTTCAGTGGTCTGTGTCGGTTCCAGTTCCTTAGCGAAGGCATGGGATAGGCAATAGCCTTAAGTCATTTAGGCTTGTCAAACCTATGCCATAGGGACTCGTAAACCCATGGGATTCTGTTGCCTTGGATAGGTCTTCGGAACTTTTGTCTATCGTACTCGCTTTGCTTCATTCAGTTTTCATGCCTTCTTTGCTTTCTCTTTTTTGTCGATTCTTTCTCTTCCTTTCTAACTAGCCGTTTCTATGTGTAGGGTATTAACTTGCTGTTTCGATGTGTTGGCTTTCCTGTGTGGGAACACACGTGGTGCATAGATTACCAGTTTTCTACAGTCCGTACGGAATGATCCCTTTTCTTTGCTCTCTTGAGACCGCCATTGTTGTGGCCAGGTAGTCTTTGACTTATATAACAAGTGACAATGATGTCGGGGTCATTAATATTGTCTACGCAAATACATCTTGGGGTTACACACCGGTTCTATTGTACTTTTTATTGCATAGCGAGGGTACTCACGAGGGTGATGAAGTGTGGCAACCTCGCACTTGGCGCTTTTGTGTGGGTTGTTGTCATGTCGAAAGATATCTTTAACTTCGATTTGTTTCTGGTTCGTTCTTGACCGGGGCTGTTCATCAGTCATTTTTTAAGCCAAGTTGCTTATTCACTATTTTCTTGGTATGTTAAGATGTCAGACCAGCGAATGTTTTTCTCGAACTAATGCGTCTGGATCTCGTTTGATTTCTGTATCTTCTGTTCCACTTTGGTGTCCTTTTTTATGAACTTTCCAGATTGCAGAGTGAAGTTAGAAATTTATCCTCATGCGCTGTCATAAAGTTCAACTTCCTTTGGTTTGTTACCTAAGTTGGAGGATTTTTTGGTGTCGTCTACATAGGTTTTGCGTTGCAGAAACTAATGGTTTATTTTCATTCACTTTTATGAAATTCAACTTAGTGTTGACTTCTTTTTCAATTTTCAGCCAACTTGTGGGGATTTTTTTAATTTTCAGTTAACTTGTGTGGCTTTTTTCAATTTTCAGTTAACTTGTGTTGCCTTTTTTCAATTTTCATTCAAACTCGATGTTGACTTTTTTTGCAGATGAGTGAAGGCGTGATGATGCAGGGCATGATGGCCCCCCACCAGCCCCCCTTCCCACACCAGCCCCCCAGGGAGCCGCGGGGGCCGAGGGGGGGCGGGGGGCACGAGAGGGAGAACTTGAGGTACATCATACAGCAGTGGAACGCCAACAGACTCGACCTCTTCGAGATCTCCGAGCCCGACGAGGTATGTCGCGCCCTCTTTTCTTCTACTTGTATAGAGTAGAATGTTATAGAATGGAATGTTTTATCTTTGAATTGAGTAAAATAAAATATAGAATAGAATGTTATAGAATAGAACATAAAATCTTAGAATAATGGAATAGAATGTTATAGAGTAGAATGTTATATCTTTGAATAGAGTAAAAGAAAATATTATAGAAGGGAATGTTATAGAATAGAATATTATATCTTTGAATAGAGTAAAATAAAATATAGAATATAATATGGAATAGAATATTATGGAATAGAATACTATAGAAAAGAATATCATGGAATGGAATTGTATTTGTATGAAAAATAGGTTACGCGTTCATTGCACCTCAGCATGCCGAAGCGTCTGTTGTAAAATCAGCTTTGCGTTCAGCAATAATTAAGCATGAGGTAATCAAGCATGAGGAACTTGCCGGGATTAATGAACCAATGGCTAGTTTTTTTGGAAGTTTTGAAGTAAGAGAAACCAAGTGAAGATCTATTCATTTGATCACTTCCATGTTGTTTTACATTTCATCGAGGTAACATGGACGGTGCTGGTGCCATTGGCTACTCCTCTCTGTGGTCGGGTTAGGCCGCAGTGGTTCTTTACCTTGCTGGAGGTACTGAACCCCACAAGTGCCATACATGCATTCATCGAACCCTTCGTGTGTGGAAAAATGAAATGTGTTTTTTTCCTCCAAATCCAAAACATGTATATAACTATATGCCGTATTAGTGCACAAACTGTCCCATGCCGAACCCCTGAAACTGACTCACTGAACCCCTGGGTTTCATTCGAACCCAGATTAAGAACCACTGGGTTTCGATCGAACCCAGGTTAAGAACCGCTGGGTTTCGATCGAACCCAGGTTAAGAACCGCTGGGTTTCGATCGAACCCTGGTTAAGAACCGCTGGGTTTCGATCGAACCCAGGTTAAGAACCGCTGGGTTTCGATCGAACCCTGGTTAAGAACCGCTGGGTTTCGATCGAACCCAGGTTAAGAACCGCTGGGTTTCGATCGAACCCAGGTTAAGAACCGCTGGGTTTCGATCGAACCCAAGTTAAGAACCACTGGGTTTCGATCGAACCCAGGTTAAGAACCGCTGGGTTTCGATCGAACCCAGGTTAAGAACCACTGGGTTTCGATCGAACCCAGGTTAAGAACCACTGGGTTTCGATCGAACCCAGGTTAAGAACCCCTGGGTTTCGATCGAACCCAGGTTAAGAACCACTGGATCAGGGTGTAGTGACAAGCCTGGTGCCGATCTAACCGTCACTGATACTCGTTCGCTGCTCATACCCTAAGAATCGACTTATTGGAAGTATGATACCGTGAATATCAAGGGCGAACAGTTTTTGCCGCGCCGGTCACTTGTTTTGAACATTTGTACAAAGCAGCTTGTCTTGCAGATTTTAAATGCTTATTTCAAATTAGTGAAACACTTCAGAGATTTTGCGTAATATTGTTCCAGAAAAATTTGATTGGAGGGGGAAGTTTTTGATTGAAAAACTTAAAAAATTTGATTGGAAGTTTTTTGTGTGAGATTTAGCCAGTTTAAAATGCGTTCTTGAAAACGTTGACCTCGTACCGATGGTTGAGCCCGCAGCTACCGACGCTTGCGACCGTTCATATCTTCTTGCCTAATATTACCCTTGGTGTGTTTATTTATCTATGCAAAAGTGTTAAAGAAAATATTTCCACTGACCGAAATATGTATGTACGAAACCGGAAACAAGTTAGAATTAAACTGTTGTGCGGTTTCGGTATCATATATACAAATATCAGTCAGGGGATACATTTTTTTTGTGGAGACCCTGTATATTTGTTCAGTGTTAGCTTATTAAGAAACAGTTTCTTTGATTTGAACGATGACCGTATCTGTGATACCAGTTTCACCAGTACACAAGTACATGAATATTTTAATCGCGGATACTATTATTGGCATCCATATCTTGAGGATTTATGCAAGGAAAATATCGAATCCCGTAATTTTTGGCGGGCCATGTACACTAGTCATAAATAAGCCTTTACTGCTTGACTGCGTGTCCAAGTGTCCTGCCATTAGTGGTAGTTCGAAGTCTATCATTTTTATGCGGGTAATTATTCCCAAGACCTCACGACGGTCATAGCCGCAGCAATCTACCGTCCTCATCTCAATTGTGTGTTGCCAGAAAGATGTGATACTCTACAGCCATCCAGTAGCTTGTGTGTTTGCTTTAGAGTTATCTGTACTCTCTAGGTCAAAAAAGAAAGCAAGTTTTGCTTAGTAAGCAACTTTAATAAAAAGTTGAGGGCAAAAACCAAAGAAGTCCGTCCTCATTGTTATAACATTGTGTGTGGTCAATGCTAAAACGAACGTCTTTACCTCAAGATCACATTGGATCATTAAAATGAGCCCGAATATTTGAGTCTAGTGAGAAGAATTACAAAAATATAACCATTTGTTGTGCATAAACAGTAGCTATGTACTTTCCTTAATTCATAGACACGTAGTTTGTGTGCATCTGCGTCAGCTGTGTTCTTTTCTGATTTCCGGGAGACCAACTTTGTGCGACGGTGTGTTCTGAGCATAGTTAGGCTTTTCAAATATTGCCTGGGAATTGGAAAACAAGTCTCCAAAACTTATGCTCACCAAAAAATTTAAAACTTGAGAAAAAAATCAAAAGTGGCCACTTGTCACAATTCATGTTGGCATGAAACTATGAATTTGAGCAACGACTCTTAGACACGGTGGCTCGCTTTTTTGGCAGGTGTACAATGGAAAAATGGAACCTATTGAGAGAGCAATGCAGAAATCATGTGATTGCTATTTGATAAAATGTAGTACTTGTTTGAAATGCGGATTCATGATACCATCCTTGGTTGTATAAATCGCTGGTGTATAGCAGCTAACTATACCTGTTGAAGCCGCTACTCCAGAATTATTTGCAAAGTGTTTTGATAAACTAAAGATTTAAAAGACATCGATTTTAAGATTTGGTTATCTGAAATACACAATAGTGATTTAAATCACTGACAACTTGTTTGTAAATGATATGAGTAGAATTTAGGATAGAAATATAGATTGGTTACCGTGTTGTTTTGGATTGTGGTAATGGTGTTCTCATGAGCATATTTTATCCGTGTTGGATGATTCATTGGAAGCATCTTAGTTAGTGTGACGCTCGGCCAAAGAGAGGGAGGGCTGCTGGAACCCTCACTGGGGGGTTTAGCTAGTGCAATTCAGGATTACCTAGTGTAAGCTAGGAGGGGTCCATAGTCGCAAATTGCTGGTGACCCTGGTGGAAACTCATCACAATATTTATTATTATTATTAGCTTGTGTGCTTATTGATAGTTAACATGATATGTGTAGGAGTGCAAGGAGCAACACTTGTAGCGTGTTATTTCATGCTGTTGCACTATAATTATGAAAATTATTGATGCAGCTTTCTAATTTAGAGTCGGAGTGTAATGTTTAACTTGTCAACCGTTGATACATCAGTTGTGTTTCAATAGAGAGTAATGGAAATCATTCAATAGTAAACAACATGAAGAAAACCACTTCCTCCTTCAATGCTGTACAAATAGGGTTCGTTTTTAGACATTTGTTTAGGTAGATGAGGGATAAATATATATGTCAGTAATTTATATTTTGATATTCGAAGGAACAGACGTGGAATATCTCAGATGGTACGTAATCGAGAGAAATTTACACAACTACCTCAACACTCCGTGCTGAGAGATGCATTTTGTGTAGCGATGCAGCGTAGGTTACAGAAAACATTGCGTCGTGTCTTATTGCTTTCTTCGATATCGTTGAGGTAGAGTGACTCGAAACGAGCTTCAAGTGTCAAAACTAATTGAATTTTGCGAAATGGAACCTTATACTTTTTTGGACCCCCATTTGAAATAAGCCGAGTGCGTCTAACATTCAAGTTTGAGCCCACGTTAGAATAAGTTCACCATCTCTAGCATGAAGTTTACTTTCACATTTAGTTAAATTGACTAACTCTATCATTTAGTGTGAATATTACTTAGCAATAGACGGAGTACCACTATCAATAAGCTCACTTTCTCACTGAAGCAAACTGTTTACCTCTACCATTAAGCGTGAACACACACCTTTGCAATAAGCCGAGTACTTTATCATCAAGTTAGTGATAAGAGGAAGCCAAAATTCAGCGCGCAGACGTGCGGCGCGCAAAGCTGAATGAAAGCTAGCTCGAGCGGCGGAGAAAGCGGCCTGGCCTGCCTGCCTTCCAGCAAGGTTGTTTGCGGCTAGGGAGCCAAGATACGCTGCTTCTCTCCTCGTGTTTATTCGCGTGCGCCAATTATATGTTTCATTGTATGCCTGCTTTTCTCCTCGTGTTTATTCGCGTGCGCCAATTATATGTTTCATTGTATGCCTGCTTTTCTCCTCGTGTTTATTCGCGTGCGCCAATTATATGTTTCATTGCATGCCTGCTTTTCTCCTCGTGTTTATTCGCGTGCGCCAATTATATTGTATGTCTGCTTTTCTCCTCGTGTTTATTCTTGTGCGCCAATTATATGCGTCATTGTGTACCTGCCTTTCTCTTCGTGTTTATTCTTATGCACCAATTATATTGTTGAGATACGTTCCGTTACTGCTGCTGGTCTTGTTCTATTGCTCGTAACTAGTGTGTTGATCTGTGTGGCGGTCGTGTGGTGTTGCGCTGACGGTGGTTTTTAAATGCTGACTCCAGGGAGGTCGCATTGTTGCAGTGTGTGTACAATGTGAGGTGTCTCGGCTGTATGGTATGCATGCGAAGTGTTCATGTTTGTGCTGGCAATTGTAAATCTTACATTCTGTGTCTCTTAATGCTTGGCATCATCAATTATTGATTCTGTATTTCGGCTTAATATTTAGCTGGTAAAGACCCTTGAAAATTGTGTTGAGCTGTTTGGGAGCATTTTTCTTAGGTACTGCGAAGGTAGAACTTCATGACTTTATGGAGAGATTGTGATCGTATAGTTTTCTTTACAGGTATTCTTAGGAAGCGCTGTAAATTTTTGCTGCTTTTCGTGAGACAAGTACGTATCATACAGCAGTGTTGGTTGGCTATGGATAATTGTTATTGGATTATAATTGAGCCGAGGGAGAGCACATTTCTTTTTAATAACCACGCCTTGTTTTCCGGAGGGCGACTAACGTGCGTCCTGCATGAACTCGAGAGCAGATCTCGTCTGGTGAGGTCTTCTTCCCTCATCGTTCCGTGGGAGATGATCTTTATTTGTTCAAGTGCCCATAACGCAGAGCTGCTCCGGTCCCTCGCTGTAGTGGTGGACCTGAAGTTCTGCAAGCGTAGTTGTCCGGTCTATCGAGATCGTGTTTGTTTACGTCGGAATTACTGTCTGTTTGGAAGGTTAAATAGTAATTCCTACTGCGGTCTGTCAAGATCTTGTTTACGTTAAAATTGTCATTTTAGAAGATAAATAGTATATCCTACTGCGGTCTATCGAGATCGTGTTTGTTTACGTCGGAATTATCCGTTTGTAAGATTAAATAGTATATCCTAGTGCGGTCTATCAAGATAAGATCGTGTTTACGTTAAAATTGTCATTTTGGAAAGTTAAATGGTATATCCTACTGCGGTCTATCGAGATCGTGTTTGTTTACGTCGAAATTACTGTCTGTTTGGAAGGTTAAGTGGTATGTCCTAGTGCGGTCTATCATGATCATGTTTACGTTAAAATTGTCATTTTGGGAGGTTAAATGGTATATCCTACTGCGGTCCATCGAGATGGTGTTTGTTTATGTCGAAATTATCCGTTTGGTAGGTTAAATAGTAATTCCTAGTGCGGTCTATCAAGATCGTGTTTACGGAGCTGTTTGTGTCGAAATTATCCTTTTGGAAGGTTAAGAGAGTAAATCTTACTAAATAATGTCTCTACGTGGCATTTACTCTGTGTTTTAGTATTGTGTGACATTCTGAAATTTTATATTCTGAAGTTACGATCTATAGAAGAGAAAATGCTTGTCTTGTCACATTGGGGATTGCTGCGAACGTCAATCTTTAATATCATAAATTGCTTCGATCGCTAATCTTTAATATCATAAATTGCTTCGATCGCTAATCTTTAATATCATAAATTGCTTCGATCGCTAATCTTTAATATCATAAATTGCTTCGATCGCCAATCTTTAATATTAAAAATTGCTGCGATCGCTAATCTTTAATATCATAAATTGCTTCGATCGCTAATCTTTCATATTAAAAATTCCTTCGATCGCTAATCTTTAATATTAAAATTGCTTCGATCGCCAATCTTTAATATTAAAAATTGCTTCGATCGCCAATCTTTAATATTAAAAATTGCTGCGATCGCCAATCGTTGACATAATGTACTTTTTCACCCCCCACCTGTCCACGGGCCGACAGACCAGCGCACGCACGTGTTGGCAAACTGTGCCGATATTTCTGGTGACTCCCGCGCATTAGTTGAGTTTCGGAAATTGTGAGAAGCATTCTCGGTAAACTTCGGCTACTTGATGACTTGAAATCATGTATTTCAGTCGACGTCGGGCGACTTGATACTCTGTCATAGAACTTTGTTGAGGGTCCGTTACTGATATCCTCCAGGAAATTACATCGATTTTTGGCTACTTGATATTCAAACTTCAATTGTGGTTTGGCTGCTTGAGATTCTTCAAGAGCTTCAATTGAGGGTTGTCACTCGATTTCATTGTAGAACTTGTTGCTGTTTGGCTTCTTGAAATTCTGTTAGTAGTGTTGATATACGTATGAAAAACGAATCCGATGTCAATAGAGGTTTCATAAATTCATTTTAATTATCGTATTGCCTTTGTTAAGACGCAAGCAATCCAGTCATGTAATAACTTAACACCTCAGCGTACTTTCTCAGTTTGCGCGATCATACTTTACACCTGCTCGAATTTTTGAGATATAAAATAAAACACAGACAGGGTTCATTTGAAATATTTATCGGCAGCATTGCGATATTCTTGAACTTCGTCGCTAGTTTTAGCTGAAAGTGTTCGATGTATTACATGTCGGTGAGTGAGCGCTATGTGAGGCCTCAAATTGTAATGGGAACGGCCATTTCAATCGGGAAATGAAGGCATTTTATCTCCATAGGCATTTGCTTGTTCAACTGTCTTGCTCATGATTCTATAGCCGTGCGCTGAGACTAGATCATGCTCTCATCCTAGACATGTGTTCCCATCCTAGATCAAGCTCTGACGCTAGATCATACTTTGATATTTCAATATACTCTGCACAAAGTATAGCTCACTAAACTTTAATGCTCAAATTATTGCCTTGTTCCAACATAGCCACAAACAATCGCTAGCACAGCGGCGGGTTATGTAAACTTAGCTGCACCACGATGCTGTTAATGGATACCTTGACCACAGCTGCAGTGCTTAGCGACGCACGTGAGCGTAGCCTCGATGCCGTGATTTCTAAGTAGTGATTGTGTCTGATACACTAGCGGTCGTATCGTTAATACAAGCAGCAGGTAAACTGAGGATCGTTTTGTGGATACAAGCAGCAAGTGAACTGATGATCGTATCGTGAATACAAGCAGCAAGTGGGCTGATGATGATCGTATCTTGAATACAAGCAGCAAGTAGACTGATGATCGTATCGTGGATACAAGCAGCAAGTGAACTGATGATCGTATCGTGAATACAAGCAGCAAGTAGACTGATGATCGTATCTTGAATACAAGCAGCAAGTGAACTGATGATGGTATCTTGAATACAAGCAGCAAGTAGACTTGTGATCGTATCGTGAATACAAGCAGCAAGTGGGCTGATGATCGTATCTTGAATACAAGCAACAAGTGAGCTGATGATCGTATCTTGAATACAAGCAACAAGTGAGCTGATGATCGTATCTTGAAAACAAGCAGCAAGTAAACTGATGATCGTATCTTGAATACAAGCAGCTAGTGAACTGATGATCGTATCGTGAATACAAGCAGCAAGTAGACTGATGATCGTAACATGAATAGAAGCTGTAAGTAAACTGGTGATTGTTTTATGAGTAGAAGTGGTAAACAAACCCACTGAAATCTGCCCTCATTAATGGCTTGCTGTGAGGCGTGGTACCATATCACAAATATGTGTGATGGTACAAGTCACTAACGTTCGCATGAACGAGAACTAGCACAACTGAATGCTCCCCACACTGATATGCACATCCCCGTTTCAGATCCTCCGTTGTATTTTCAACCCTATAAGACTGCCTTCTTCCATCATTTTCGCAGAGAAAATTTTGATGATCAAGTCGAAAGCTTTTCGATAATTCGAAAATTTTCGTTTAGGGAGAAAAACTTTTTACTTGAAATATAAACGTCATTTATTGCGTGCAGACACACGGGATTGCTAGCTCTTTCATCCGGTATCAAGTAGGCATTTAAATTAGACATCTACGAGAAGGAAAAAACAACGATGTAAAGAATTCACGGCGGTGACGCAGCTGTTGCCGCCTCCATGCAGGCTTGGATTTCTCTTCCTGCCTCGCTGTCGCTTTCTGCTGTAGAATGTGGGGTACTGCCTGGGGGTCCTGGTGTTGGTGTGTGGGGTCCTGGTGTTGGTGTGTGGGGCCCTGGTGTTGGTGTGTGGGGCCCTGGTGTTGGTGTGTGGGGCCCTGGTGTTGGTGTGTGGGGCCCTGGTGTTGGTGTGTGGGGNGTGTGCGGGGCCCTGGTGTTGGTGTGTGGGGTCCTGGTGTTGGTGTGTGGGGCCCTGGTGTTGGTGTGCGGGGTCCTAGTGTTGGTGTGTGGGGGGTGTTGGTGTGTGTGGGGTCCTAGTGTTGATGTGTGGGGCCTTGGGATTCGATACTTGATGTGTAAGTTGAAGGGGTCCGAGTCTTCACGCTTATGTCCTAAAAATCAGAGTTCGTATAACCCTAAATTTTTCGTTGTTGACGTTTGAGTTCTCATTCCAATACGTGTCCGAAATTCCCATTCTTGGATTTGTCCTACTGCTAAAGTGTTTCATCATTCCAAATTTGACGATGCTGAGCATCACTGTAAGCTTCTAACATTTTAAGCTGAGGCGTCTCGTGTTTAAGAGTTCATTGTGGCGCCGGAGGTAACTTTGAACGTGACCTGGCGCGAGAAGTGAGCTCAGGAAAAGAAGGGAAAAAATAATGATGCAAAGTAGGGTGTTGGTTTGTTGCTGCTGTGAGACGGAGACTGTTGATACAGAGTTGTTGTGTTGTACTCCATTGCGTAGACATGCTTGTTTTAGCTGAAGTATTTGGTGGAAATATGGAAGCCATCAGTGTTGTTGTGTTGTACTCCATTGCGTAGACATGCTTGTTTTAGCTGAAGTATTTGTTGGAAATATGGAAGCTCTCAGAGTTGTTGTGTTGTGCTCCATTGCGTAGACATGCTTGTTTTAGCTGGGATATTTATTGAAAATTTAGAAGTGATTCGCATAATTTGAAGTTGTGTGAAACAGTGCACAGCTTAGATACGACCTGTTGTTGTTTTCAAGACCGTGACGCTGTGGTTGCTGTGTTGTATGCCGTGTGGCGACCACGATGAGGCAACTAATTTTCACCTGTTAAACTTTTAAAACTGCCTTCTTGCAGCATTGTGGCAAGAAAATTTAATGTTCAAATTGTAACCTTTCAATACTCCGGGAAAATACTTTCGGCGGCCACGTGTAGTTTGTCCACCAGCTGCTGCCTGGCGGTCAGTTCAAGTTTTCCCCCCAGCTGGCAGATGGAACGTTAGAGTTGTGGTAAAAGTTATCGCTTTTTACATGCAAATGATCCTCCAAGCAACGGTGACTTCTTTGCGACAGCTTTTCTTATGAATGTTTTGGCGATGCGTGCAGGAAACGAACAAGGCAGGCCATAGCGAGACCCTCTTGTTGAATTCATTCTTTCGTTCGTAAGTTCATCACGAGCTTAGAAAGGAAATATTTTTAAAGAAATGCACTTCTGAAATAAAACGGCTGATCGTTTAGCTGCAATTATTTTTTCGTATGAAACTACAAGTAAAATTGGTAAAGTTGTTTGCTATCAACGATCTTTTAATTAACGTTGAAATCTTAAGAGCTTCTTGTGTATTCATTAATGTAAGTATTGGAGGCCATTATGATGAATTCACGTTCCCGCTCATTGCAGTGCATCCTAACTCGTTGGATCTCGCTTCTCTGGAAATGCACACGGTCTTCAGCGTTTGCCAGTAGGAATGAATGTATTTTTCAAAAATTTTCTGAGGGTGGTTAATGAAAACACAGTCCCGGGATCTCTACGGTTCTCTCATTGAGAGAGTCGTTGGTAACCGTTTGTTCGGTATCCTGGGTATTGCTGGATCCTGATTTTTAATTTGCTGGATACCGTAGTTATTTTGTTAAGCACAAATTAACTACCCTTACTTTATTTAGTTAATTTAGTTCCCTTAATTTATTAAGCACAAATTAACTACGTTCGTTTACGCACAAATGAAAATTTCACTTCAAATGTGTCTGTTTGAATTTTGCATTTCACATTTCTCCTACATTCATATGCAAACAATGGTACCGTTGCTCCTTGACACAGTGTTGCTAACATGTTTTTCTGTAGACTTCAATTGTTTGGTGCGTGTTGTAGCAGAACAACCGCGCGTAAAGATTGACGTGGGCTTGAGCGTGATGCATGTTTACATGACAGGAGTGGATGTGTTGCATCACCTGCCAACTGAAGAACGTACGTGTACGATTACAGCTGTTCTCCCTCACGAGTATTATGGGATCTCAATAATGCGATGTCAAGCGCAGCAAGTTTATACTTCATGATAATGAAATTGCTTGTGCCAAGTGTATAATTATCATGGATTGTGATGATGAAGTTGAGTACCTGAAATCTTTAAAATAGTTTGTAAATGATATTAATGAAGCAGATTACCCATCAAGTTTGTGCTAGCATTTTAATAATATCGGTATCAATGCTTCTGTTAATCGAACAATAGATTCATACTTTGTGCAGGAAATTAGCTCTGTGCTCAGCTGCAGCCAATGCCAGCAACATGTTTAGATCAATGTCGAAGTACGGTAAAACCTTAAGAGCTTTTTGTGTAAATGTAAACTTGTGTTTTAGCTCTGTTGCTTTGCGGTGTTGTTCACTGCTCAGTGTTGTTTTGGTTTGTATTGTGACTAGGATGGTCCCGAGCCCGAGGTCAAATTGGTCTTCCTTTTTTCTAAACAAAGTATCATTTGCTGAACAAATGATACCCTGGGATTATTTGTTAACGAGCAGGAAATGTTGAACAAATGATTCCCTGGTATCATTCGTTCAACACCCATTTATCTAAAAGAATTTATTTTCTTTTTCCACGAGTTTCTGTCAATCCTGCTGTTTTTATGCCCAAGATATGGGGACTCGTTGTACGTACATTCCTTGTTCCCTTAATTCCACACTAAACGATGCCTTCCTCTCTCTCATCCAGGTAACAAATTTTTGTGATATGGGAGGCTTGAACTAACTTGTATTTCAATTAAGCAGTGACCAGTGATTAATCTTAATTAATCAGTCACTGGATAATCATAATTAATCAGTAACTAATTTATAATTTAATTAATCAATGTGTATATATTTCTTTCTTCAGTGTTGTGTTTTGTTGTCACCGTGCCTGTCTGGGGCGGGTGAGCCTTCCACGGCCTCTCGAGTTACGCCGCCGCTGTTTGTTTTCTTGCAATTCAATGCATCTCTGTGTGTTTGTGTGTGCGTGCGTGGCATCGCTAACACGTTTGTCTATGGGAATAACGTCTTGAGTTGGGTTTGAATGCTGGTACTCTCGTACGAGTAATTAATTTATACACAGTATTAATAATTATTTGTTCGTAATTATCATTTTTGTATGCGGTACGGAATGTTTATAAACATTGGTATTCATCATACACGGGTTCAACTTATTTTATTTATATCTTTTGTTTTCTGCGGTGTGTGTGTGTTGCTCTTAAATATTGGCGTGCGTCAGCTCACACGCAGACTCACGTGCGCCGTGACGTGCAACAAACGCTGCGGTTGCGCGCTGGCGTCAGGTGGCTGTGTGCAACACACACACACACACACACACACACTCGTGTTGCTAGCGGTGTTGCGGTCTGCTGGTGATGTTATTGGTGTGCTGGTGGCTTGTTCCAAGCTTCGTCTTTTTTTGTTCCTTGGGCGTTGATTGATCTTCATGAAAACGTTTCTGTTTGTTAAGGGGTAACATCTTTTTGTTTATTTTGTTTCTTTCTGTATACTTGTTTATTTACCTGATTGGCATCTTTATAAGTCCATTGTTTATTGGCTCATCTATTCCGTTAGTTATTTATTCGTATGCCTGTTTATCACATTATTAACTAGTTATTTTCTGGTTAAATGGTACACAATTTCAGCAAACCTCACGGAAAAGCAAACTTTTGTATATTCAATTCCATGCGGACACGACGCCCGTGTTGAGGCAGCGGTGCACAGTTACGGACTGCTCGCTGTGTACTTGCCTTGTTTTAATCTTATATGCTACATAATTCAACCGAATCTCACGGAAAAGCAATTTTAACCTTATATGCTGCACAATCTCACGTCAAAGCAAAGTTTTCTTCACTCAAGTACATGCAGACACAACGCCTCAGGCAGCGGTGCACAGTTACGGACGCTCGCTGTTCATGCCTGCGCAGGTGCCCGTTTGTTGCTTCATGTCGGTGCGCCTACTTCTTTATTCACTCGGTCCTTTTTCTTTCTTGTTCATAAAATACCTTACAATTTTCAGACTTTCAGTTTTGTAAATCACGTCGCTACCGGTGCATCTACCGAGCCCGCGTTCTTTACACAGGCGATCCTCTTTCTTTCTTGCTTATTAGAAGCCTAACAATTTTGTTCTTTTACGTCGCCAGCGGTGCATCTACTTTTTTCTTTACTAACTCGATCCTCTTTCTTTCTTAATTATGAAAAGCCTTACTATTTTAAGACGAAGCTGTGCTTTCGTGCAATTGTATGTTGAACAGCTTTATAATTAGACTGAACACAAACTACGACTGATGTATCAAAGGACGCTGGAAGCTCAGAACTGAATTCGTAAGCGCATGTTGGCCTCTCTGGTTCTCCTTCCTCATGGAGCTATAATTCTGTATTTGAATTTGCGTTTCCTGGGGGTAAATATGAGGTCCCGAATATTTGGTAGGCTTTTTTCTTGTTGGAATTTTTGTTATTGAATAGGTATTTTGTTTTATTACGGATTTTTTTTCGGTTCACTATTTTCCTATTTTTCAGCACCTACCACACTTTTATTTCGATTTTTACTTTATTTCAAAAATTTACTTTCTAACTTACTGTTTCTGTGCGCAGCGGATCTTGTGTAGTCACTCTTTGTGCGTAGATTCCCGGTTCCCTCGACTGAATGGTGTCTTCATCGTTCATGTGTTTGGAACACTATTTTTTCACGGTTTAAGAAGCTTAAATTGACTTATCTAATCCCTAGTTTTGTGCGTAGCAGTTTACTATTCTTCACCATATTTCGGGGACTAGCGCTCCTCGGGTCAAGGATAGGAGTCTCATGCTCACATGGATAGGAGTCTCATGCTCACATGGATAGGAGTCTCATGCTCACATGGATAGGAGTCTCATGCTCACATGGATAGGAGTCTCATGCTCACATGGATAGGAGTCTCATGCTCAACTTGCATCACGTCCTTATCAATCTTGTCACGAGACGCGGTCCTTTTCTGAGATACCTTTAGCCTACGGCAGGGGTTGACAAAACTTTACCCGTCGACCTCGTCATGGGGTATTTGTATTTACTATCGACCCCCTCCATGCGCACACACATACAAATAGGTGAAACAAATTATTTAAAGGGACCCCCATAAATTTATCGACCCCTTTAGTTCTGTCCTCGACCCCCAGGGGTCGATATCGACCACTTAGCCGACCCCTGGCCTACGGTAACAGTTGTGTTAGGTCTGGTTGTGGGCTCTAAAGCAGCGGTTCTTAAACTTTTTACTCCCACGCCCCCTTAAGAATTGTCAGGGGAAATTGTGTGCAGACGGACTGGCAAATAAGAGCTCGCAACAAAGAATATTGTGAATAGGTTAAAAATGTATTCATCAGTGAAAGTTCACTCTTTTGTCGAAGACATTACTGGGAAAAATGAGGCTTTACTGCGGAGGCTCTCGCCCCCCAGGTTAAGAAGCACTGCTCTAAAGTTTTGCGCTTTTTCCATTCTTCCTGGTTACTCAGAGAGGAACTAACGTGTCTTTGGCGCGAACTCGCGATTTGACGCTGAAGTTTTGCTAACAATCTGAATATTGGCACACATTCCGGTGAACATTGCTAATAACCATCTGAATATTTGCTCTCATTCTTTGCTCACATACCGCTGAATATTTGCTCATATTCTTTGCTCACATGCAGCTGAATGTTTGCTCATATTCTTTGCTCACATACCGCTGAATATTTGCTCATATTCTTTGCTCACATGCTGCTGAATTTTGCTCATATTCTTTGCTCACATGCTGCTGAATTTTGCTCATATTCTTTGCTCACATGCCGCTGAACATTTGCTCACATTCTCTTGATGCAAATGATTTTTATGTGTCATGACTCTGCTGTGTGTAGGGTCGGTCACGAGTGATAACAGCTGCCATTGATTGGCGTGCTATCTGTATAGGGACCGATGGCAGTTTTTTAGTGATGATTTGTAGTGGTGTAATATTGACTGATTCAGGTTGTGACTGGGGCAGGCTGCTCCAGTCTAAGGTTGTGACTGGAGTAGGTCACTCCAGTCTCAGGTCGTGACTGGAGCAGGTTACTCCAGTCTCAGGTCGTGACTGGAGCAGGTTACTCCACATTATCGTACCCTAAGTCTCCGAGGACTTTGACCTCCAAGTAGTGGAGTCATTGATCTCTCATTGACCTTCGGACGTACTCGAGAAATTATTAAGAAAACGACGTGTAATAAAGTTGATGTTGGTGTGCGTGCGTTTGATGGAGCCAACCTAACCTAATTATACCCGTTGTGTGTTTATTTATTTAATTTATTTATTTATTTATCGCTTCTTAAGAAACATAGGATGTCTGAGTTTGCAGTATCATGGATACCGAATTCCTCAGTGTATTGAAAGATGGCCTTGCATGCATTGATATGTTTGACATTTTATCAGGATAGATTCGGTTAGGACATGATAGGTTAGGATAGGCAAGTAATGTTGACGGAATTTTTCACGGGTCTACTTAGCTTAACGATGACATTATCAGTGGAATTTCCACGGGTCCTGCTACTACGTAATCATACCCTTGGTTTATTTGTTTGGAGTCCGCTCCTTTCATTTCTCTGTCACGCTCATAAGGATAGTTATAATGACCGTATCTGTGATCCGATTTCACCAGTGCACAAGTACAAGAGTATTTTTTACGACGGATACTGTTAGGATGGATGTATTTGTTTATCATCCACATCTGAAAAAATTCTTCAAGAAAGCTATGGAATCCCGTCATTTTTGGCGGGCCGTGCACACTAGTGAATAAACAATTTGCTTTCTAAGTCTTGTAAGGTCATATAACATTGGTTCTTAGATTTCTCTCAATTTTGTGTTTTGAAATAGTCAAATAATCACTGTATCAATCTAGCAAATCACCACTCAGGAGGATACAACTATTGTATCTATGAGAATTAGCGCTCCGAAGGGGAAAATAATCAAAATATGAGGTTCCGAGTGGAGAGTAAAGTAGGCCTTCTTTTGTTGATATAGAATATGTTTTTGTTTTGTTAAGGACCACTTTTTTTTCGGTTCTCTCCTGTCGTGTTTTTCAGCACCTCTAAATTTTTCTTTAACTTTAATCCTGTTTCATAGCATTCTTTCTTGACTCACTGTTTCTATGCTTTGGGATCTTGTGCGGGAAGAACACAGCTTGTCCATTGATTCCATGTTCCCTCAACTCCATACTAAATGGTGCCTTCCTCCTTCCTGTCTTTGAAAAGTTTTTGTTGCGGCTTGAGAGGCTAAAACTAACTTAACTAATCTTATTAGTCAAATCAATTAATATATTTTTCGCCGTTTCATTATATTTTTGGCCGATAAAAATGGAAAGTTTGAAAATAAAAAGCATCTGTATGTGCGACTATGGTGTCAGCTAAATTCATCTGTGGTACTTTTGTTCTTCAAGCGAACATCACGCTTCGGCTTCGAAATTTTAATAGATATCCGTTACGGGGTTCCGCTCGCTCTGTTTTGCCTGCAGGCTCGAGCAGACGTGTGGAGGCTTTGGTAGTCGTGTTTCTTGAGCGTTTAGTGATATAAGTAGGTATTTCTAGTCGTTAGCAGGCGTTTAGATAGTTTTGCAGATATCTGTTAGCATTGACAGATATCTGCACTTATTTAGAAGTATCTACAGGCGTTTACGGACATCTGCAAGTGTTTACGTGCATCTGTAGATAAAAGTATGGATTTCGAATTGTTCACAGGTGTTTGAAAGAGGTATTAACTTGTATATGAAGGTATTTGCGATCATTGATTGGTGTACCTAGTTTTTTTTACTGGGCTAAACCTGTTGTGTTTACAAGCGTCTACATTCATTAATTGACGGTGAAATGAATTTACAGGCTGCTGCAGGCATTCTTAGGTGTGCGTAAACGAACGCAGGTATCCGTAAAGACTTTTAGACACCAAGAGTGGCTTTAGAAACTTGAAAACGACGAGAGCAATTAATATTGAAATCATAATTATTTGAACTTCTCACACAAAGTCTTTCGGAGCTGGTCTCCGAAAGCTGGTCACTGAGTAAGTTACTTCGTGATTTACTTGTAAAGACTGAGTGTGTTTTTACTGAGTAAGTCACTTCGTGACTTGCTTGTAAAAACTGAGTATGTTTTTACTGAGTAAGTCACTTCGTGACTTACTTGTAAAAACTGAGTATGTTTTTACTGAGTAAGTCACTTCGTGACTTACTTGTAAAAACTGAGTATGTTTTTACTGAGTAAGTCACTTCGTGACTTACTAATGATGGAGCTAGCCTCCGAAACGTTTTACAGAATGTATCTTTTAAATTTCCGATGAGCTAAAATGTGATTTTAGAAAAGAGGAGAAATTTTTAAAAACTTAGGTTTTACAGAATGAATAGGTTCTTTGTAGAAATTGTATTATAAGACTTTGTGTGCGAAGTTCTAATGAATATGATTTCAGTATTAGCCGCTTTCTTCGTTTCCAAATTTCTAAAAATCATTCGGTTTGAAAATATGACTTTCCTGACCTCTAAAAAACAAGAGTGGCTTCTACCGTTCATTGGGAATGGTCTGGTCACCTGGAGTGTGCCGTGGTGCGCCATTTCTGGATTCGCCGGCGCAAGCAACATCACAGTTCCGACACTGGGGCCGTCATCTGGGCTGCCTGCGTGTGCTGCTGCTGCTGCTGTGACCGCATCCGCTGCCGTAACCGCAAGCGGTGTGGGTTGTGCTGGTGTGGTGTACCGTGGTGTTTATGGTGTTATGGTGTACCGTGGTGCTGGTGTGGTGTACCGTGATGCTGTGCTGGTGTAGTGTACCGTGTCTGGTGTTGTGCTGGTGTAGTGTATCTTGTCTTGTGTTGTACCGGTGTACCGTGGTGCTGGTGTGGTGTACCGATGTTGTGTAGCGTGATGATGGTGGTGCCGGTGTAGTGTACTGTGGTGGTGTAGTGTAGCGTGTTGCTGGTGTTGTGCTTGTGTGATGTACCGTGGTGCTATGTTGTATTTATGAGTGACACTGCAGGGCTGTGATGTACAACGTTCCGCAGGAACGCTGTTTTGTTATGCCAAATGTCTACTTATCATTCCTATTGCTCAAACTTTTTATTTATAAGCAGGCTTGTTTAATAAACATATCTTTTGCTCGTTGCCTTTCCGAGTTCACGTGCGTAAACCGCTGGTTGTTGCTGCTTCCTTGCGAGAATGTGTGCCGTATTTTCGTAAATATGCGTTCAAGTCATCTGGTCAGTGCAAGTTGTCTTTTTGTGATATTTTTATGCTTGTGTGTGTGTGCGTTTGAGTTGAGACGAATGCCTGTGTCAGCGTGTAGATGTGGCAATGTACAGATGTGCTCCTGTGTCAATGTACAGATGTGTACCTGCGTTAAAGTATTGACACGTACTTGGGTCAATAGGTAGATGGATTTATGTGCCAATGTGTAGATCTGCGCTTATGTAGACTGAAAAAATAACTTACGCGCAAATGGCCTTTAAAATAACTTAGGCGTAAATGGGCTTTAAATATAACTTAGGCGTAAATGGGCTTTAAATATAACTTAGGCGTAAATGGGCTTTAAATATAACTTAGGCGTAAATGGGCTTTAAATATAACTTACGCGTAAATGGCCTTTAAAATAACTTAGGCGTAAATGGCCTTTAAAATAACTTAGGCATAAATGGGCTTTAAATATAACTTACGCGTAAATGGCCTTTAAAATAACTTAGGCGTAAATGGGCTTTAAATATAACTTACGCGTAAATGGGCTTTGAATATAACTTACGCGTAAATGGGCTTTAAATATAACTTACGCGTAAATGGGCTTTAAATATAACTTACGCGTAAATGGGCTTTGAATATGATTTACGCGTAAATGGGCTTTGAATATAACTTACGCGTAAATGGGCTTTAAATATAACTTACGCGTAAATCGGCTTTAAATATAACTTACGCGTAAATGGGCTTTAAATATAACTTACGCGTAAATGGGCTTTGAATATAACTTACGCGTAAATGGGCTTTAAATATAACTTAGGCGTAAATGGGCTTTAAATATAACTTACGCGTAAATGGGCTTTGAATATAACTTACGCGTAAATGGCCTTTAAAATACCTTACGCGGAAATGTGCGATAAACTTACTTGTAAGTGGGCTCAAAATGTAACTTACGCTCACGTTTTGCGTTTCCCTCGTTCGGGTGTTGTGTCTGCTTTGAGCGCGGCTGATTGCGTGTTGCCGTCCCTCTGATGAGGGAAGCCCCGCCGGTGCTGCGTCTTGTGAGGGCTCGGTCCTCGTCTCTCTTTGTTCGCGAATGCAGTCGCCACTGATGCGTCTCGGGTACCGCTGATGGTCGGCAGGTACCACTGATGGTCGTCAGGCACCACTGACGCGTTTCATGTACCGCTAATGATCGTCAGGCACCACTGACTCATCTCAGGTGCCACTGATGATCGTCAGACACCACAGATGATCGTCAGACACCACTGATGATCGTCAGACACCACAGATGATCGTCAGACACCACTGATGATCGTCAGACACCACTGATGATCGTCAGACACCACTGATGATCGTCAGGCACCACTGATGCATCTCATGTACCCTGACGAATCTCAGGCACCACGGACGCATCTCAGGTACCACGGACGCATCTCAGGCACCACTGACGCATCTCAGGCACCACTGACGCATCTCAGGCACCACTGACGCATCTCAGGCAC
>JACJUY010001566.1:205411-216858 GCA_014220935.1 Platorchestia sp. MABIK
CAACACTGACGCATCTCAGGCAACACTGACGCATCTCAGGCACCACTGACGCATCTCAGGCACCACTGACGCATCTCAGGCACCACTGACGCATCTCAGGCACCACTGACGCATCTCAAGCAATACAGATAGGTCAGGTTGGTCTAAAGGCATGTTTAACGCGCTTCAGGCATGTCTAATTTGAAGGCACTACTGACGAGCTTCTGGCACGGCTGAAGGCGTGACTGACAGGCGTCAGGAATGCTTTGAGGTGCCACTGACGAGCGTCAGGCACGCCTTGAGACTCCACTGACGAGCGTCAGGCACGCCTTGAGACTCTACTGACGAGCGTCAGGCACGCCTTGAGACTCTACTGACGAGCGTCAGGCACGCCTTGAGACTCCACTTACGAGCGTCAGGCACGCCTTGAGACTCCACTGACGAGCGTCAGGCACGCCTTGAGGCTCCACTGACAAGCTGCCCAACTGGAAACACCTCTGGTATCCATACTGTGTTCATGTAAGCGATCACTATTTGACGAACGGTTTGTTTTTGAACGGACTCCATGAATTTTACGGATGCTTCAAATGAACTCTAAGTTAAAGTGCAAGGAAACACGTCTTTAGTGAGATCATTATCTTATTTAAGAAAGTCAGTGAATAAAAATATTTGGTGCGTTTCGACCTCCTGGGTCATTATCAACCTGAAAACGGATAGAGAAAAAGTAGTCGAATATAAATCAAAATATACCAATCATGGGACAAGGAAAACAAGCAATGAACTCAACACACACTCCAAATGAATTCTACGCAGAACTTTGTGTGGATTGTGCATAGCTGTTCTCATGTCTAGTTAAATTCGCTGCTGCTGAAAAAACAACTTCTAAAAAAGGTAGCACATTTTGAACACCATTGCACCTAGACGCACAGTAGCATATAGCTTTCGAACGGTCCCGAGAACTGTGGCTTTAAAAAATGAAGTGAATGTAAGATGTTACCGTGGTAAATTTGTGCAAAATTTGCTTGAACTTTTAGGGCATGCAAATTTTTTTATATTTTCACGTTCAGTACCTTTTCACTTTAACGCTAATCGTTAACGGGTTCATCCCTTTAACATGGTCTTCCAATTTTACTCGTTCCTTAAATACGATGCTATTTCTGTGAAGGTACTCAGTTTACTGCCAAGGGGCGACACGGTCATTTCTGATCCTTCATTTGTCGATCATTGTGAAGCATCCTCATGCTCCGTATGGAACTTGCTTCAGCTTTGTAATAATTTTCTTCTTATTGAACGTAATATATTCAGAGGAACACGGAAAGATTGCCCAATGTAAGGAGTTTGACTAAACACTAGGTATAAAAGTTATTTGGTATCACACCTATAGACGTGTTATAAGAAAGTTTATCTACTTGTGGGTGATAATGTTGGTTTGAAGTTCCTGAAAGACACAAAGTTTTTGTACTGATTATTTTTATTCTCGATATTTTTTCACTTTATTTTGAAATTCTTTGCGTTGTTCTGTGTCGAATGCGTGGTCAAAAGTAGCAAACAAATGTGAGTTACCGCACTACGTCAGTATGGTTATTTAAAAAGGATTGAGCATTTTTTTTTGTTCAAAACGCCAACTAACTTTGGCGCTACACACTAACGTGTACCTAACGAACCGCCTTAATTTTTTCTTCACACCCACCGCGAAAAAATGCACCTATCCTTTTTAAAGGCGGCTTCCGTAGGTCTACGAAATCAAGAAAAGATTTTGTCGAGTTCAAGAATAGGTCCCTTTGTGCCCCGCAGTGTGTGCTCAGCTGCACTAAGTCCTCATTATGGGACAGCGAAGCTCGCTTTGAATTCTTCAGGATTTGGGCAGCGGTTGCCCCCTTTGTGGAGGCCGTTCCTCCTACGTCGGCTCAACCTGCCGCACGTTGCTGGCGCGTCTTAGTGAGCGCTTTAGACCTGCGCTAAAAATGTCATGAGTATTTTTCGTGTTTGTTTGTGATACTTTGACTGTGGAAAATGTTTCTTCAGGGAGTCGAGGCAAGGCACCCTTTTGTGCCGTTAGTCGTATCTTGAATTAAGCATCGTGATTAGGTTTACATATGATAGTGAATGGAATTAGTGCCACCACCCCAAAAAAGATGCGAAGTTTCGAGCTGAAAGGCAAAATAGGCCTTTTTTTGTTAACACGTTAACCGCCATGTGAGCCACTGGTGGTACACGAAGGGAATTTTCATAATGCTGTTGACCGACTAATAGTCACACACTCAATTTTCATAAATAATTATTTACTTAAAGCTAAACAAAGGCACGATCCAGTTAATGTTGGCTATTTTCAAAATTTCTTACCAAATTTACTTCAAGTTTGAGTTGAATATTGAACTTTAATTCAAGCCATGACGGTTAACGTGTTGAGTAAAGTAGGCTTTTTCTTTATTTTGAATCAACCGGTTTTGGTTCACTGTTATCATATTTTTCAGCACCTATTTTTTTCTCAACTGTTATCTTTTCATAAACTTCTTACGATCTTGCTGTTTCTTTATCCTTCGTGTGGGGACACTTTAGGAATAGGTTCCTCGTTCCCTTGCATCCAGACCACATGGTACCTCCCTCTTTCTTCATTTGGGAACGCCTTATTCGGGGCATGGGAAGCTTAAGCTAACTTGTACTCTAAGTTAACACTAACACTTTGACTGCGACGGGCGCCACCGGTGGTACACGGAGGTAATTTTCAGAGTACTATTGACCGACCAGTAGTCGCAAACTCGATTTTCATAAATACTTAATCAAAGCTAAATGAAGGCACGATACAGTTCATGTTTGCTATTTTCAAAATAGTTTACTACAATTGACTCTAAATTTGAGTTTGGTATTGAACTTAATATTTAGTAGTCGCTGTCAATGTGTTAAAGATGTATTACTTCAGGATCGGGTTTCTTTGTTACTAAATATTGTACGTAGAATGTAGTATTGTAGCATTGTTGATAGTATTGTAGAATGCAGTTATACTATAGGCTGAATGGTAGGTTTCGAATTACTGGTAGCACCTCTCAGAAAAATGTCATGCTTCCGTATTCCCTAACATAAATGATTATAAAATTCTTACCCTCAGGGGGATGCAAATATGGTATCTATGGGAATTAGCACTCCCAGGGGGACAATGTGAGGGCCCGAGCTGAGAGTTAGGTAGGCCTTCTTTTTGTTGAAATAAAATGTTTTTGTTATGTTAAGGACCATCTTTTTTCGGTTCACTGCTGTCCTGTTTTTTCAGCACCTTCCACTTTCTTCTTCAACTTTGATTTTGTTTCATGAACTTCTTTCTTATCTTACTGTTTCTATGCCCTTTCTGCGTAGATTCCGCGTTCCCTTAACTCCATACTAAATGGTGCCTTCTTCCTTCCCCTCTTTGGATCGCCTTTGTTGCAGATAGGGAGGCTTAAACTAACTAATGATCTAATAATCTAATCTTATAAAATTCTTATAATATGATTTTTTCTTACCTGTGCGTTAAGTACTGCAAACACTTCGTATTCCTGCTACGTTTACTACTAATACCTCTCCATAAACTACTTATTCGTGTAGAATACTAAAAATGCTCACTTAAGCTTTACGTTCTACTTAACATGGAGAACTGTATGTATGTGTGAGCTCATAGATTGTTCGGTACTGTCAGCATTCTATAACCGTGTTTGACCTTCCTTTAAACGGTGCTTGTTTTACAGGTGATGCTTGTGATATAAACAGGGGTTCATATCGTTCATGCTTGTTTTTGTTCAATTTGTGTACGACTCACTGACCATGGGAACGATCTGACCGTTTGTTAGCTTCTCTTTATTCATAGCTCGGATGATGGGTGTGATGCACGTATGGTGTACAGCTCTTCAACGCGTCACTGTGTAATTACTCCAGGCTTGAGCAAGGATTGATGTGCCCTCCAGAGCTCTAGCCGTCCCTGCTTAGATCGAACGACTTTTATTCAGCCGGGTAGCTAAGATACGTGTGATGATACTCTACCTATTTATACCACGAAGATGAAATACTTGTGTAACGTAGATGAAGTAGCTACGGGAGCTATTTTAACATTTAATGTGTGTTGCTACGTGGGTAAGATATATTTTGGGCTATGTAGGTAGAATGCGTATGGTTTTCCGGAGGTAGGATACGCTTGGTGCTTTGTAAAAAGAATTTCTATAGTTTACGTAAATACGATGCGTATGGTGCTGCGTATCTAGGATGCGTATAGTGCTACTTATCTAGGATGCGTATAGTGCTACTTATCTAGGATGCGTATAGTGCTACTTATCTAGGATGCGTATAGTGCTACTTATCTAGGATGCGTATAGTGCTACTTATCTAGGATGCGTATGGTGCTACGTCTCAAGGATGCGTATAGTGCTACGTATCTAGGATGCGTATTGTGCTACTTATCTAGGATGCGTATAGTGCTACTTATCTAGGATGCGTATAGTGCTACTTATCTAGGATGCGGATGGTGCTACTTATCTAGGATGCGTATAGTGCTACTTATCTAGGATGCGTATAGTGCTACTTATCTAGGATGCGTATAGTGCTACTTATCTAGGATGCGTATAGTGCTACTTATCTAGGATGCGGATGGTGCTACTTATCTAGGATGCGTATGGTGCTACGTATCTAGGATGCGTATAGTGCTACTTATCTAGGATGCGTATAGTGCTACTTTTCTAGGATGCGTTTAGTGTTACGTATCTAGGATGCGTATGGTGCTATGTCTCTAGGATGCGTATAGTGCTACTTATCTAGGATGCGTATAGTGCTACTTATCTAGGATGCGTATAGTGCTACTTATCTAGGATGCGTATAGTGCTACTTATCTAGGATGCGTATAGTGCTACTTATCTAGGATGCGTATAGTGCTGCGTATCTAGGATGTGTATGGTGCTACGTATCTAGGATGTGTATGGTGCTACGTATCTAGGATGTGTATGGTGCTACGTATCTAGGATGCGTATGGTGCTACGTATCTAGGATGCGAATGGTGCTACGTATCTAGGATGCGTATGGTGCTACGTATCTAGGATACGTATGGTGCTACGTATCTAGGATGCGTATGGTGCTACGTATCTAGGATGCGTATGGTGCTGCGTATCTAGGATGCGTATGGTGCTACGTATCTAGGATGCGTTTGGTGCGACGTATCTAGGATGCGTATGGTGCTGCGTAGGTAGGATGCGCATAGTACAATTGAGTAGGATACTTGTGATGCTATATAGATAGGATACGTGTCGTGCTACGTATGTAGGATGCGTACTGGGCTACGCTAGTAAGATGCCTATGGTGCTGCTACGCCGGTAAAATGCGCGTAGCGCTTACTACTGTGCCTAGTAGTTGAAAGCACTAGCACTTCTCCTTCGCACAGGTGGCTTGTCGGTCCGAAACGTTTACAGTGCAAGCCCCGAGTTTCTTCCTGTTGTGAAAAAGAAGAAAGTAAACCTTAATTATTCCCGCACTGGTGTCTGAACTGGATATCGGCTCGATGAGGCGTTACTGTCGTTGTATCCAGGGATTAATTACTACATATGGCATGTGGAAGAGTAGTGTGTGACATCAACATTATTCAGATTGGTTAAAATAAACCTTTTTTTTGAGAATGAGTGGGGTTTCATGTAAATAGGAAATACTTCTGATGTTATGTCGATAGGATAGAAAATAAATAGAACGCGTGAGGTACCATTTAGTTATGTAAAGGTTAATACTTGATGTTGCCTACATGGTGAAATGCTGTAGCTTGGCGGAAACTTTTTGTTAAATTTACAGTTTTTTAGAACAAGCTTTCTAATTGCTTGGGTATTCAATATTTATTGCAACAATGAAAGAAAAAGGTGCACGCTCTTTTTAGTAAGGGTAATTTCTTTCCATATTAAATAACATTTAAAATAATCTAAAAATTAAATGGATCGTTGTAGAAGAAACCTGAATAAGCATTATTTGGTATTATAAAAGCTCATGTTAATTTCTAAGCCTTTCTAGCTTTTAAAATAGGCTTCGATGGGACCAATTTTGAGCAGCTGCTGGACGGTTGCGTACAAAAGTCATCGCTGTGATTCCACACAAGGTGTCACTCGGGGACGCCAGTACAGTATTGTTATTGTAATTCTGAACCGATTAATGCTTATCTAGGTTTCTAACACAATGATCCATTGTATTTGCCCCTCAGGGGGATACAACTATTGTATCTATGGGAATTGGCGCTCCCAGGGGGACTATGTGAGGGCCCGAGCTAAACGTTAGGTAGGCTTTCTTTTTGTTGCAATAGAATAGGATTTTGTCCTGTAACGGACCACCCTTTTCTCGGTTCACTGCTGTCCTGTTTTTCGGCACCTACTACTTCTTCAATTTTGATCTTGTTTCATTATCTTCTTTCCCAACTTACTGTTTCTATGCCCTTTCTGCGTAGATTCCGTGTTTCCTACACTCCATACTAAATGGTGCCTTCCTCCTTCCTCTCTTTGGATCGCATTTGTTGCTGCGGGTAGGGAGGCTAAAACTAACGACTAAACTAAACTCCATTGTATTTGTAAATTATTTTAAACGTCAAATAATTTGAAAAAAAAATTATCCCCACTAATAAGGGTGAGTATCTCTTTGAAGAATTTGTAAGAAGGCGAGTATAGGTGTCTCCTAGGCTTATTTTCTATTTATTGGGTGATCCTGAACACCGAGTTGTGGAACCCTGAAGTCCTGTAGTGAACTCGATAATTCGGTTACACAACCCATTTCGTAATGCGCTTAACGCTTTCTGTACACTTTAACCTTACCTGCATTCGTATCGTGAGGGCAATGCCTCTTCTCGATATGATAGAGTGCACACTCACAACTTTTCCTCCATGTTCCTTATGTGTTAATAATATTCCTTCATACTGGAAACCGCGTAACGAAAAATATGAAATTTTACTATTTCTTCATCAATATGTTGACAGTTCAATTAGTTATTGCTGGGCATCGGGTTAATTTGAGGTTCCATTTTTGGAAAACTGCCCCGTACCGTCACCGAGTGACGCACGGGGCATAAGCTATCGACGCCCGCCCGCTTGTATTGGTCAGTTGCCATGGCGACAGCGTCCCTCTCTTGCTCTACGATTCAAAACCGCCTGCGTGTTCTTATTTGGGCTGAGGGGAAGGAGGGTCGAGAGAACAGTTCTCTCTCCAGAGCTCTAGCCGTGCCTGTTTAGATGGAACCACTTTTATTCAGCCGGGTAGCTAAGATACGTGGAATGATACTCTTAATTATTTGTTCTACGAGGATGGAATACCTATTTATTCTACGATGATGAAAAACCTGTTTATTCTGCGAAGATGAAATACCTATTTATTCAACGAAGATGAAATACCTATTTATTGTACGATGATGAAATACATGGGTTACGTAGATGAGATAACTACGGGTGCTATTTCAACATTAAACGTCTGGTGCCACGTGGGGAAGATAGATTTTGGGCCATGTAGATACGATTCATGCTCGTGAAACGAGTTTTTCTCTCTGAAAACTAAAGTTGCGTGACGCTGATCGTTAGTGTCACTATGCAACTTTATCTTACGGGAGTTTTCATGATGCTTCTGTTCTTGTGCCAGAGTTGCTTAATTTGTGTGTCCTTCTTCCGTGATTGTCTGGTGCTATTGTCCTGCTGCAATTGTTGCCTAATGCTAATTCGTCTTGCCGTAATTGCGTGGTGCTGATATCCTTCTCTCACAATTGCCTAATTCCCGTCACCGTGACATGATAGTCCCCGTATTCCCGTTGACATTATAGTCACTAATATCCATTAACATAATCACTCTCTCCGTTGACATTACCATTTACATTGAGTGATTTACCTATTGACGTCATCGTCACCATTAATATCACAGTTACCGTTTCCATTGACATTCGCCGTCGCCATTTCTAATGATGTAAGCCGTCATCATTTCCATTGACATTCGCCGTCACCATTTCTAATGATATAAGCCGTCACCATTTCCATTGACATTCGCCGTCACCATTTCCATTGACATTCGCCGTCACCATTTCCATTGACATTCGCCGTCACCGTTTCCTTTGACCTTCGCCGTCACCATTTCCATTGACATTCGCCGTCACCATTAGCATCACAGTTACAGTTTCCATTGACATTCGCCGTCTCCGTACTCAGCTGGTTGACATCAGCTGCGACATTCGCTCCCTATCGCCCCCTCGTTCCTCGAGTCTCCGCGCTGACGTGCATTCCGCGCCAGGAGGCCGCTTTCTCTTATTATTAGCCCGCCTGACTTGCTGGGGGTCACTGCTGCCTCATTTAACCCCGTCATCATTTATTTACCACCTGGGTGATGCATTGCGTCATTTATACGCTTGTGTGATTTGAGGTATGTATTCTATAGACCTCGTCATGATTTATTTGCCACTTGGGTGTTGCATTGCATTTATTATACTGTTGTGTGATTTGGGGTTTGTATTCTTTAGACCAGGGGTTCTAATTTTTTTTTTTTCAACCACGGACCACTTTTATTACCGAAAATAAGCGGAGGACTCCTCACCTGTGTTCACATCAGGAAAACATATAGATAAATAAATGTTTTTATGCATCCATTGTTAAATTCGTTAAATTTTGCGGACCCCTGTCAAAGTGCCACGGATCCCTGGGGGTCCGCGGACCCTACTTTGAGAACCCCTGCTGTAGACGGCATTTATTGAAACTAGAGATATGAATGGTGCTTCATAATCTGTGATGGGCCCCTTCCCCCAGAGACTTGAATAATTTGTCTCTATGGCCTGTGTAGAGTGCGGGTATCTGTGACAGTAGGGTTTTGCGTTTCGTAGTCTGTAGCAAATGAAAGCTATTATGAGCTACATAATTAATTTTGATGTGAAAATTAGTGTTATAAAGTTATAATTGGCTCAGTAGACTGATATAACTGGTAGTAATTGGTTTATCAGTCTTGAAAACATTTGTAATAGAGTCGATTAGAATTCCTTCGTTTCTAAACTTGTGGAAGAACTTTTGGTTTGCTTGTGACGTTAGGTAGGTAGTGATTAATGATGATCTAGAATTAAGTAACAACTGCCTACACCGCTCTCTGAAGGCTGCATTGCAGGTTTTTTAAAAACCTGGTCAATTGAATGGTCAAATTGATGCTTCACTTACCCAGAGATGCAGGCTCTTGCTTTGTCTTTCTAACACACCTAATATTTTTATATATTGAAGGTTTCTTCGACTTGCTTGAGTCACATGAATTACTGAGTCGCATTTGACTCAACAGTTTGGTAGAGCTACGGAAGAGTGAAGAGATATGTTCTGACAGGCGACTTATGAATGCTAAATTACGTGTGTACTGTAAGTAACTTCGTTGTATTGTGTGCGAGGCATGTAGTGAAGTGATCTACTGTGAATTGGTGGGAAAATTTGAACAGGTTAACTAGGGGTGCGGTTCAAATTTGGTGTTGTCTTATCCATAACTCTAGCTCCGAAATGTCTGGAAGTGAGCGAGGTTTCCGCAGGGACTGTGGGTTGTGTGTCCTGCCTGCTACCCCGAGGTTTGTGTTCATTTACTGAGCGGGAGTGACTTTGTCTTCAAAGATGTTCTCATAACTGACTTGCCCGACATCTGGTTGGTGAATCTTGTCTTTGCTTGTATGCTCTTCCTCGCTTGTACTCAAGAAACCCTACAGATCAAATTGTATTCACCTTGACGAACTAAAATGTGGATAGAATGCGATTCTATTCTATGCGTGTACTTGAATTTCATCTCCGCTAACTGGTTTTTAAAGCAGAGATATGTTGATAAGCACCCACCAAACGGCTCATTCTTCTATTGCTGCAGTGAACTGTGTGTGTAAATGGCGGGGGCTGCGGGTCGTTGGGAACAGAAGGCTCTCTTCCATTTACGACCCCTCACAACTATTGTATCTGTGGGAATTTGCACTCCCAAGGGGGATAATGTGAGGTCCCGAGCTGAGAATTTAGTTGGCCTTCGTTGTGTCGAAATAAATGTTGTTTGTTATGTTAAGGGTCATCTTTTTTTCGGTTTACTGCTGTCCTGTTTTTCAGCACCTACTTTTTTCTTCTTCAACTTTTATCTTGTATCGTAAACTTCTTCCTCAACTTTCTGTTTCTATGTACCTTGTGCATAGATTCCGCGTTCCTTTAACTCTGTACTAAATGGTGCCCTTCTACTTCCTCTCTTTGGAACGTCTTTGTTGTGGTTAGGCTCCTCAGGGGGGTACAACTATTGTATCTATGGGAATTAGCGCTCCCAGGAGGACTGTGTGAGGGCCCGAGCTAAAGGTGAGGTAGGCTTTTTTTTGTTTCGGACCATCTTTTTTCGGTTCACTGCTGTCCTATTTTTCCACACCTACTTCTTTCTTCTGCAACTTTTTCCTGTTTCGTGATCTTCTTTCTTAGCTCACTGTTTCTATGCACCTTGTGCATAGATTCCACGTTCCCTCAACTCCATACTAAATGGTGCCTTCAATCTTCCTCTCTTGGAACATCTTTGTCGTGGTAAAGGGCGGCTAAAACTTTCTTGTGTATTAAAATATTATAATCGTGTTGTGGTTAGAAAGGCTTAAACTAACATCTAATCTAATCTTTTCTCTACGACCTCACAAACTAGAATGACGTCTCTAATTTTGGTCCTGACCCCTAGCCTCCAGTCGGCTACTTTCAGATGACCTCAAATTGTTCAAGTTTGCTTAGTTTGTTGAATATGTTATTCTTTTTACGCAGGCCTGGTTATTGTTTTTTATTAAATATTATTTTCTATTTGCGCGGACCAAGGGGTTGGGTTAATGTTTAATTTATTGAGGTAATTTGTTTGCATTGCGTGAACCAAGTGGTCAAGTTAAATTCAATGAATTCATTGAAAATTTTTTTCTAATTGGATGGACCAGGTAGTGAAGTTCTTTAATTTATATTTTATTTTAATTGATGAGACCAGGCAGTATTGTTTAGGTTTAAATAGCTCTTCAAATCTTGAATTCTCGTGTTGAAATAACTGGCTTTAGGGGGCTAACAATAAGGGATTTTCAGGCGTCACCATGGGAACGCTTTCGTTAGTGACACACTGTATGGATTATCAAGTAACTTCGTGTTGTTGTGCAGCGCCCAATTCATTTTCCTACGTAGTGAAATATGGGGCAATTTAGGGTGCTTGTCCTCTGAGCAGTTGTGGTCGATGGTGGAAGTGCGGGGCGTGCAGTGAGGTGCAGGCGGGAGCTTGGGTTGCTGTGCATGCTGGAGTGGTACATTGCTTACTGAAGGCGCAATACTTATTCAAGGTTGCAATACTGTTGGAGTTTCAATATCCATTGAAGAAGCAATACTTATCGAAGTCCCAACACTCGCACAAGTCCCAACACTCGCACAAGTCCCAACACTCGCACAAGTCCCAACACTCGCACAAGTCCCAACACTCGCACAAGTCCCAACACTCGCACAAGTCCCAACACTCGCACAAGTCCC
>JACJUY010001566.1:217378-232462 GCA_014220935.1 Platorchestia sp. MABIK
TGTGGTGTGTTGCCTGCTGGTGTGGTGTGTTGTGTAACTTGTGTTGCCTGCTGGTGCCTTGTGTTGTGTTGCCTGCTGGTGTGTTGTGTGTTGCCTGTTGGTGTGTTGTGTGTTGCCTGTTGGTGTGTTGTGTGTTGCCTGTTGGTGTGTTGTGTGTTGCCTGTTGGTGTGCTGTGTTGCTTGCTGGTGTGGTGTGTTGCTTGCTGGTGTGGTGTGTTGTGGTTCTCGCTGGTGTGGTGTGTTGTGTTGCCTGCTGGTGTTGTGTGTAGCCTGTGTGTTGCCTTCTGTTGTGTGTCCTGTGTGTTGCCTTCTGTTGTGTGTGTCCTGTGGGTACCTTCTGTTGTGTGTATCCTGTGGGTTGCCTTCTGTTGTGTGTATCCTGTGGGTTGCCTTCTGTTTGTGTTGCCTTCTGTTGTGTGTGTCCTGTGGGTTGCCTTCTGTTGTGTGTTGCCTTCTGTTGCGTGTTTTGTGAGATTATCTGAAGTTGCTCAAGTAGTTTCACGTTACCTGTTTTCCGCGCATTCAGGTTTGAATTACTAGGAAACTAGCGTGCGTGTCTGCTTCCCTGTCACATGCGTCCTGCCACAAAGTCCTCGCGTGGAGGCTGCTGCTAGAGACGCCTCCGACCCAACTTATCGACTGCGCTGATGTAGAGTTCAGAGACATCTTGTGGTGTTATTGAGTGCATCTAACTCGTTTCCCGCGTATTTGGCCACGTGTACAAGTCGGTAAATTGTTAATTACGTAACCGGTATAAATGAATGATATGTCATCTGTTTCGTGACCTCTTTAAGAAATAATTGTTATCATACGGGGTGAAATGTATCTTGTATTTGTATTTTTATGTTTTTTAGGAAGGATGAAAATGTGTTTGAGCACTAAAGTCGATTTCTCTATTCTGCTACTTACAACCTAACCGAAGCGACCGTTTCCAGCCGCGGAAACGTGATGAACGGGTTTTTGTTATTTGAATTCACACAGTTCACTCCACTGATGAAAGTAGTAGGAAGAAAATTAAGCTCCAAGTTGACTGAGAACACACAGTTCCGCTGAACAAGGTTAGGGTAGATCTTGAGGTTGTACAGCTCTCAGTGTTCCTTCAATTTAGACCTTCCGCGTGTCACAGACTGGAGTTAGGACAGGTAGTCATATCGCTAACGGCCCATAGACGATCAATTTTATTGTCAATATAATTGACAATAATGAATATCGACAATTTAATTGATCGTCTGTGGGCTTGATTGACGACCGTCAATTAATTGACTTGATGGGCAAAAAAATTTCATCGACTTATCGAGTCAATGAATATTGACAATTAAATTGATCGTCTATGGGCCGCTTAAATTTTTACTTAATTTGCATGGTAAGAGTGTTGACACAGTTGTCGGACTTGATGCACTCGAACGCTTTACGTTCTTTGCATTTACAACGTTCGCTTTCGAATGATTAGAATTAGGGTCGATCTCGGAGTCGCGTAACGCTCGAGGTTATCTCAATTTTCACCCCACCTGGTATCACTGATACCACGCCAGTCGGCACCCTCTCATCCGCGTTTACGAGACGAGATCGAAGCTGTCAGGACGGAGACGTGGTCTAAATTTAGTGCTGAATTACGGTTGATTGCTGTGCATTTACGTTAAATTGCCGTGTGCTTTAGAATTTTTGGTAGAAACTGGGCGGTGCTGTGGTCTAAATTTAGTGCTGAATTACGGTTGATTACGATGCACTTACCTTAACACCTTGACTGTGACGTGAGCCATATTTGGTCTCAGAGGAAATTTTCATAATGCTGCTGACCACCCAGAAGTCACAAAATTAATTCAAAGAAATACTCAATCAAAACTAAATGAAAATACGATCCAGGTAATGTTTGGTATTTTCAACATTGCTTACTGCAATCGACTTTAAATCGGAATTGAATATTGAACTTCAGTTTTACCTGCCCCAATCAAAGTGTTGAATTGCCATACAATTAGAAATTTTTGGTGGAAACTGGGCGGTGCTGTGGTCAAAATTCAGGGCCGAATTACAGTTGATTACGGAGCATTTGCAGTAAATTGCCGTGCAGTTTGAAGTATTCCGTAGAATGCTTGTATAATATAATAATTATTTAATTATTAATATATATATATTTATTTTAATACATTAATATTGTTCAATATATTATCATATTGATTATATTAATACTTAAATAATATAATTATATTATATTAGTATTCGGTAAAAACCGCCGTCAGTTTTGCAGCTAAGGTAGATGGTGATTGATTTTGTTTTGTAAACATATGGTTACAAAAAATGTTGAAAACGTATGGTGCATTCATGATGTAGCTTTTATTTTGATTTAAAGGTAGAGCGCGAGTTGAATGTCGAAAGAATTCTTGTGGAGTAGAATTTTTTTTAATTCCTTTGAAACGCGAAAATTTGCTCTGCCATGATCTTTCTTCACTTTAGCTCTATTTTAGTTCTTCATTTGGAAACAAGATGCGTGTTCATTAATTAGATAGCAGCACTTTAAAAGCTCTCCTGCAATCTGCACCTGAAATATCGCGCTGTTGCAACCGGATCTCATTTCTGTCGTGAACGCGTTGCGCTCTTAGTCGTCCTGAACATTTGGTGTAGGAACAAAGAGGGAACTTTAATTGGCGCGCTGCGTCTTGTGTGTGCGGGAGGCCTGCAGTGTAGGAGCGGTGTCCGCACACCTGTGTCGCGCCCTCGCACGTGTGCCGGGCCTTGTGGCCCGTACGCTTCCGTGCATCCTTGCCAGCAGCTGTGTGGCGTTTAGGCTTAGCCGCTTTATAAGTGTGCCATTTAACCTTAATTCTGACAGCGAATGGCGATAACTCACGAATTCATTTATTGTTTTCATGTCACTGATACATCAATGAATGAATGTATCACTGATACATCAATGTATGTATCACTGATGCACCAATGTATCATTGATACATCAAAGTTTCATTGATACATCAATGTATCACTGATACACCATTGTAAATCCGATATATTCCTCCGTCCAAAGATAAAAACGTCACGAAAATAACAATTGGATGAGTTAACAGAATCGTTGCCTTTTTTCATTCAGAGTTCAGGTTTTTGCGGCCCGCCCTGTATAAGGTGATGCAAAAGAAGCAGGTCGGAAGGAAGGAGTTGTAACGTAATACTTAGGATACTTGTTTCGGAGCATAAATATGTAGAACAATGACGATTGAGCTGAATTCTGAAGGTGGTGGAGTCCGTGCGCTGGGGTTTCTAGTCCGCTCCGTTCCTCCTAGTCTCGGATTTGAGGAGCCCAAACGTGAGTTTCAGTTCGTGGTTGTTGCTGTGTCAAAAGTTAGACTAGGTAGTATTGTTTATGCGTGAACTAGTGTACACAACCCGTCAAAAATGACTGGATTCGATAGTTTCCTTAAATAGTCTCACGATGTGGATGAGATACAAAAATAGGCATCCCTAAAGTACCCGCGATGGAAATATTCAATCTCGTATCACAAAAACGATCATTTAAGCATCCTGTAAGAGCGTGAAAGAGAAGCGGACCAACCAATTTAATGTGTTTAATGAGATTCCCATTGTAATTAACATAAGAGAAATTACGCAGAAAAAATATATTTATTTATTTGTTAATAAATTTGACGAGAGACCTTGCCTTATATTGTATGGGATTTATAACTCTTCAAATCTTGAATTCTCGTGTGGAAATAATTTGCTTTGCGTGACTAGCACTTAAATTTTCAGGTGTCACCATGGAAACGCTATCGTCAGTGACAGTGTTGATGATAAAATGCCAAGTGCTTGCGTGTGACGCGACTGAGCTGCAAATGACGCGCTGGTATACAACTTACGAGGGCCGGTGCTGCTATAGCGTGAGGTCAACCGCTATATATCACCTACCCAGGTGCAGTTTGAGATATACAAATTAAGTGTTTATCGCTAAGTTAAATGTATGGAAATTAGTAATATACATTAGTAATCTAACCTCACGCTATAGTACTAGCCAGAGGTAGATCTCATGCTTTAGTGTGGTAGACCTGACGCTATAGTACAAGCTAGAGGTAGATCTCACGCTATAGTGTGGTAGACCTGACGCTATAGTACAAGCTAGAGGTAGATCTCACGCTATAGTGTGGTAGACCTGACGCTATAGCAGCACCCGAGGGCCTAACGTGTCTGGCTCGCTTCAATGCCTGAGGCCGGTGAACCCCTGTCGGAGGTATCATGTATACCGGAAATTGCGGATTCTTCCACGTGTGAATTGCTCGCAAAAGTTGACATCTTATTTGGTGCGAAGAGAATCGTGCTTGGTTTTTTTAAGAGGTCGTCTCTGAGTGGGTGAATTGAACAGATTATTTTATTTTTTCATAGTGATCACTGTAGTTTGTAAGAGATTGGTGAATTCAGCAGGTTAGTGTATTTTTTCTTAGTGATCACGGTAGTTCTCGAGAGATTTGTACATTTAACAGGTTAGTATATTTTTTTCTAGTGATCACTGTAGTTTACAAGAGGTCTGGGAGTTGGTGAATTGAACAGATTAGTATTTTTTCTCAATGATCACGGTAGCTGGCAAGAAGCCTGTGAATTGAACAAATCAGTATAATTTTTTCTTAGCGATCACTGTAGTTTGTTAGAGGTCTGTGAGTATGTGAATTGAACAGATCAGTGCCATTTTTCCTCAGTGATAAGTGTAGTTTGCAAAAGGTACCCTACTAAGGAGTTATTGCTCGTTTGTATGATTTTGATGTAAAATGATTAAGATTCTTTACTCACATTTTGGCTATGTGAATAGAGAAGTTGACACTTGAATGAATAGAAGATTCTAGTGTTTCATTTTTTCATTCCACGTTACTTTTTATTTGAGGGTAAAGGCTCAGTCGCTTACTTTTTTACCGACTGGCAGAGAAGGATGCATTCTAATCAGGCGGTTGTTTCTCGATCATTTGGTGCGTTTTACGTTCATTTTATTTCATTGACCAGGAGCATTTCTTTCTAGCACACCCCGTGCTGCAAAGCAACGCTCCTATAGTGAATGAACTCCGCGCGAGGGATACATGATCTTCTCATGTTTGTGTTTGGTGGAGAGTTGTAAATATCTCAGAATTAGAAAGAGACATAGCAATTAACAGCTCACTGATTTAAGCTGGTGTAATTGCCGGTATTGCAGTGTTAGAAAAAATATATATACGAATAAACATATTTCTTGGCCAATTGTCATGTTATCGCTGAATTATACACAGTTGTATGAATTAAGACATCACTACGCGTGAGTGCCCCTCTCAGCGTGATACAACTATTGTACCTATGGGAATTAGCACTCCTGAGTAAATGTGAGGCCCCGAGCTGAGAAATGGGTAGGCCTTTTTTTTTGTTGAAATAAAATATTTTTTTTGCTAAGAACCACTTTTTTACGGCTCACTGCTGTCCTATTTTTCAACAACTCTGACTTCCTTCTCCAACTTGTATCTTGTTTCCTAACCTTCTTCCTTAACTTACTGTTTCTATGTGCGCGGGAAAATACCTTGTGCATAGATTCCGCGTTCCCTTAACTCCATACTAAAAGGGGCCTTCATCCTTCGTCTCTTTGATCATCTTTGTTGTGGTAAGGAAGGCTAAAACTAATTTATAATTTTCAATCAATCTCCATCACGTTCTTGAAGGACGCACAACAGGATGACCATTTCTGTGATACGAGTATCACCAGTTTACAAGTATAAGAATATTTGAATCGCAAGTACTATTGGGATGGATATATTTATTTGTCATCCATATCTGGAAGATTCGTCTGAAAAAAATATCGAATCCCTTCAATTTTGACGGGTCGTGTGCACTAGTAAGTTATAAAGGCTGATGCAAAGAAACTCGTACTGGAGCTAATTAATTAGGGACGGTTAGTAGCCTCTTTGTCGTGGATGAGACGTTTTCCTGGGCTATGTTTTGAACAAGTTAATGTGGTGCTTCTGTCTGGTTAGCTGCTCTACGTGCGCCTTTTTACGGCGTAAATTTCAAAGTTTGAACTTTTCCAAATTGATCTTCTGCACTGAGATTAGTTGCCAGATGCTAATTGCTCGAAATTTGCAAGGAAAACGCAGATTCACGGATTTTGGTGAATAAACCCTATAGCGTAGCCATCTCAACAGCTGAAATTTCATTCTCGGGTGTACAGCAACGCTGTCGAAAACTGCTCGAAAATTAGGCCTCGATCTGCTTCCGTGTGTGCAGAGGCCGTTTTAACAGTTTGTTCATAAATTCTAACTTTTTCCAAACTGAGTTTCTGCACTGAGATTAATTATCGGATGCTAATTGCTCGAACACGGACTCCGACTTAGAAAGCACATAGCGTAGCCATCTCAACAGCTGAAGTTTCATTCCCGGGTGTACAGCAACGCTGTCGGAAACTGCTTGAAAATCGGAACTGTGCTTGCGTGCATGCGTGGCGCCTAAACGCTTCCGTCCATTGTGCGCGTTTTTGTGCGGCGTTTTGGCCCCATTGAGGAGCGCTTTGTGGCACTTGACGCATGCGCTGCTCAGACCTGCTAAACTGGCGCACATCACGCACGGGTTGTTGCGAAATACGTATGTTGCTGTGCGGAGTGCATGATGCGTTTTACTTCGTGTTCATTCACAACGCATAGTGCCTGCATAATGCGCTTTCCTTCATAAAGCGCCTATCACATATCTGCTCTGTGACATCGGTGTCACGTTGGACGTAGTTAAAAAAATTGACACTTGAACCGCATCGTGCGCTACTGGTGGCCACGTTCTAAAAAAGTTTTGTTCCTTCAATAATTGAGAAGTGACCTCACATCAAACGTGTAGGTTTGAATTTTACATTTGGTGAGCATGATTTGTTTTTGATGTATTGTGTTCATCGAAAATTATGATAGTTCTTGTAAACATTAGAAATTCTGGACCAAAATACGACCGCTTTTTTTGTTTTCTTTTAACTCTCCCTCTTAACTCACCGCGGTCGCTATAGGGTAAATTGAGAGGATCTCTGACGCTAATAGATGATGGTACGAAGTGGTGTGCTATGAGCATTTGTAGAACTTGAATTGTAGGAGTTTAGGTATAACGTTGAAACCATTACATTTCGTTAAATACTCAATGTCGAGTGAGACTTACGAAGTTTTCTGGAATATATCGTTGTATTTTCTATGAATGCGAATTCCTTCATCACCGTATTTTGACATAGAATATCTGGACAAGTCAGTGGTTTGCTTTAGTCGCAACCTTATCAAAAACTTTAATTCGTACGATAATAGACAATAATTACGTGGAGCCATAGTGAAAACCGACTGCTTTGTGCAGCTGTAAGGCTCGCTTTGACTATTTGTGTAGTGCATACGCTATTGCCCGTAAATTTATTCACTGAGCGCATTAAGTAAAGTAATTTACTGATTTAAATCTCTGTGGTGAAGTTTAAGTGGCGGAAATGGTTAAACCAACGCACCTACACAACCCGGCGACGTGTGTGAGAAGCGGTACATTGACTTGTACTCCACTTCTCGTATGTTCCGAATGTCGCTGTAAAAATGCTTGATTACACAATACACTGCTTCATGTGCACTTCACTTCACATGCCAATTATTGCATATTCAATTCATTTTATATTCAATTTATGTAATATTTAATTTATTTCATATTTTCTCTAGTTCATTTCATGTTTGATTCATTTCATGTTCGATTCATTTCATGTTTAGTTCATTCCATGTTCATTTGATGTTCAATTTATTTCATTTTAATTTCATTCCATGTTCATTTGATGTTCAATTCATTTGATGTTCAATTCATTTGATGTTCAATTCATTTTATGTTCAATTCATTGCATGTTCAATTCATTGCATGTTCAATTCATTTTATGTTCAATTCATTGCATGTTCAATTCATTGCATGTTCAATTCATTGCATGTTCTATTCATTGCATGTTCTATTCATTGCATGTTCTATTCATTGCATGTTCAATTCATTGCATGTTCAATTCATTTCATGTTCAATTCATTGCATGTTCAATTCATTGCATGTTCAATTCATTTCATGTTCAATTCATTTTATGTTCAATTCATTTTATGTTCAATTCATTTTATGTTCAATTCATTGCATGTTCTATTCATTGCATGTTCTATTCATTGCATGTTCTATTCATTGCATGTTCTATTCATTGCATGTTCTATTCATTGCATGTTCTATTCATTGCATGTTCAATTCATTTCATTTCATATTCAATTTACTTCACATTAAATTAATTTCATATTCATTTGATGTTCAATTCCCTTCATCACTTTTACTGCACAACATTTACTTGATGCTCCCAACTTTGGATTTATGCCCTCGAAAGCCTTGATTTTCTTGCCTGGATCAAGGGCGCACTTTCATATGTGCTGTTACTTGTCCGAGCGGTGGTTCAAAGATCATCGTTCCTACGAATTTAGTTTGGTTTAAAATGTGCAAAATGCAAAAAAATATACAGTGAAAAACAGTCGCTCGAAAAAATGTTGACTGGAATGTGTTAGCAGTAAATAATTATTAATCACTTAGTTAAGTAACCCCTCATGGAAATATAACTCTTATATCTGTGGGGGTTAGCGCTCCCTGCGATAAAATGTGAGGTCCCGTGCGGAAGGTTAGGTAGGCTTTTTTTTGGAATAGAATAGGTTGTTTTTTACGGACCATGATTTTTCGGTTTACCGCTTATTTTTTTCAGTACCTATTACTTGTTATGTACCAGATAACAAATGCGTTTTTTGTTTTGAATATGTTTAAATCAGGCCTGTTACAATGGAGAAGTTTTAGCACCATAAGCTGTTATGCATCATTCTCTGACGATGATAAACGCCAAAGATCATCGCGATCCTTTGTGGTAAATTGAACGGCCGCTCACAATTCACAGTGTCTATTTCTATTAAAATTCATAAAATAAAATTTTTCAAATAAAAACACAACTCCCCTCAGGGGGATACAACTGTTGAGATTCAACAGTTGTTGAATGGGAATTAGCACTCCCAGGGGGACTATGTGAGGGCCCGAGCTAAAGGTTCGGTAGGCTTCCTTTTTGTTGAAATAAAATAGGATTTTGTTTTGTCACGGACCAACTTTTTTCGGTTCACTGCTGTCCTGTTTTTCAGCACCTACTACTTTCTTCTTCCACTTTTTCTTGTTTCATGAACTTTTTTCTTAGCTTACTGTGTCTGTGCACCCTGTGCATAGATTCCGCGTTCCCTCAACTCCATACCTAAATGGTGCCTTCCTCTTTCCTCTCTTAAAACATCTTTGTCGGGGTTAAGGGAGGCTAAAATTTTCTTATTTAATAATTATATAATAAACAAAACTACTTCTTAGCACTCCTTCAAACGATAAGAAAGGCACGCTAATGAAATTTTAGTGGGAGAACTTTCTCTACGAACGCGAAGTTCAGTTATTTTGCTGCAGATGTATACGGACGCGCTCATACAGCTCATACGGACGCGCGAGTACGTCGATGCTCGTGTGCCCAAGTGCCCTTGTGAGTGCGGATGTTTTGCTGCAGCGAAAAGTAATTACTGTGCTGAGCATCACTGTGTTGAGAATCACTGTGCTGAGTATTACTGTGCCGAGCAAGGCCGAGTATCACTATACTGAGTATAAAAATTCCAGAGCTTACGGACATGGATATGTCAGAGCACTCCGTTGCGTTGGTTACGTTACTCTGTCGCTGGAAATAGCAGAAAGGTGCCGAGCTTATAAGAATTTCCACGGAGTTGCAGCTATCGGGAGCCAGTGACCTGCTGCGTGCCTGCTGCATTCTGAGACCCGCGTGTGACTTTCCCTTGCGTTACTCCAGCACCCCTCCCGACCCTCCTTCTCTTCCTTCAGCTTTTGCCCCCTTTTTTACTCTCTTCTCTTTATCTTTTGCCTCTTTTTAACTCTCTCTGTCGTTATTTTTTGCCTCTTTTCAACTCTCTTCGTCTTTTGCTTTTTTTAACTCTTTCTCCATCTTTTGCCGCTTTTGAACTTTTTTCTCTTTATCTTTTGCCCCTTTTTTACTCTCTTTCTTCATCTTCTACCTCTTTTTAACTCTCTTTAATTTTTAGATCGTTCAACTCTGTTTTTATCGCTCCCTTCCCTGACGGGGACACAACTATGTTTTATCTCAGAAAATTAGGGCTTCCAGTATGAAGATGCGAGGTCCCGAGATGGTTAGGTAGGCCTTCCTTATGTTGAAGTAGAGTTTGTTGTTGATTTTGTTACGGACTATTGTTCTATTTACTGCTATCGTTTTTCAGCACCTATTATTCCCTTCTTCGATTATTAACTTGTTTCATGCACCTTTTCAATCGTTTGGTTTCTAAACGCAGGGTGTGATGACACGCCTTGTGCATAGATTCCCCGTTCTTTTAATTTTATGCTAAATAGTGCCCCCCCTCCTTTCTCACCTAGAAACACCTTTGTTGAGGTTAGGTAGGGTTTTTATTAATTTATCACCTAATCTCATCACCCAATCGCCCTCATGGACCTTATTTTCTCCCATCCTTCTCATGTATCCCTTCATCATTTTCCTATCTTCCACTGAAAACACTTACCATCCCTATTCATTCATCCCCCCCCCTCTTCCAATCCCAAACATTTCCCCTCCCTATTCATCCTCCCCTCACCCACTCCGCCTGATTTCCTTGCTTCTTTTAACGCATCATTCGCCCCCTTCTCCCCCACCACTCCGGGCTAATCTTCCTCGATATTTCCTGCCTGGTAAACTCACCAGTGTCCGCATGATGGTCGTGGTTCACATACCCCCTGCCTGTCCAGGGGGCAACGGTGCTTGTGGGACCCGAGCTGCTGCTTAGAGCCTGTCAGCAAATTCCATCCGCAAATGCCATCTCCGTTGGTTTTTTCAATTTGCGTTCGGTTGTCACGGTGTGTTTGTAGTCTTGTCTCTTCAATTGTTTTGTTCCTCGTTACCAGAAATGTGAGAATATTAATTATGGCTTGTAACGTTAGGAGGATATTACTCATTGTTTAATAATGCTAAGAGAATATTTAATACGACTTGTAATGTTAGGAGGATATTACCCATTGCGTTTATAATGTTAGGGTTTAACTGTAAAAATGCGATGTGGCTCTTTAAGCTCACATCCTTCACGTGGCGCAGGTTCTGTGCGTGGTCAAGAGCTCGTGTCTGTGTCTTGTAATGTCAGGAGGATGTTATTTAGTGCTTTAATAATGTAACGGAAGTTTATATGTAACAATGCGATGTTTCCCGTGAAGCCACGTCGCCACATCTTATGCGTGGCGTAGGTTCTGCGCGTGGTCAAGAGCTCGTGTCTGTCTGTGTGTTGTGCGTGACCTTGCCGTACTTGCTGTGTTGTATTTAAGGTCATTATTTCATTTTTCGACTCTGCGACTTCACGCTTGTTGGGTGTTGCGCTCACTGTGCAATTGTTGCAGCACTTCTGTGGTCTGTTTGAGGTTATTTCTTGAACGTGCCTGGTCTTTTATGTCATTCTTTTGTTTTCTTTGCTGCGGAATATGATATCTTGTTTAATTTTCTTCATTGATTTTGAAGAGTTTGTGCTCGTGCTTTCTACCGGTCTATTTTCATTTGTTTTTTCATAGTTTCTCATTCTTATGATAAATATTTTTGTGTACTCATTTTCCACTTTATGGATATGTTACGTCCTACCCTAAGCCATAGTTTTCATTATCCTGTTTGTCATTAGTATTCGAGTGAATGTGTTTTTCTTTGATTTTGATAATAAATGTCTTATTTTCAAGTATTTGTAGTAAATATCTTATTCCAAAGCCCTGTTGTGTGATTTTCAACTTGGTCGTTCTACCTCGTCCTGCATGCAAAATTTCCAATACTTTTAGGAAGGTCAAAATAATTTTCGCCCTGTTTGTCATGTCATTTGAATCGAGCTTTTCATCGGACTACATTCTTTTAAAGTATAATATAACCCACAAATTTTCACGTCTAGTAGATAAGTAAGCGTGCGAACTCAGTTCGTTGAGACAGTTTACGGTATTTGAAATGTAACAAAACCAACTAATTTTCACGTCCCGGTAGACAAGTGCGTGTGCGAACTCAGTTCGTTGAGACAGTTTACGATCTTTAAAAGGGTAGTATTAACAGTTGACAAGTGAGCGTGCGAACTCAGTTCCTCGAGACTGTTTATTTGCTGAATGAGGCAAACTTCAGCTCCAGCTGCGTCTCCTCCACGCGCCGTGCGTCATTTTCAAGGCACGCTCGGAATTTCTGACAAACGACGGCGTGGTGAAATTGTATCATTATTCCCTCTGTCGCTGCTTGGAATGTGGGTGAGGTGAGCGAGACTTGTTCTTGGGAGAGACTTTCCGACTGAAATGACGTACGTGTAGAAGGAGACATGCAGTGACATGTGGGCTCTGGGTGGTGACATACTGTACATGTCAGGGTGGTGACATGGTAAAGTGGTGACATGTGTGCTCAGGGTGGAGTCGTGCAGGTCAGGGTGGTGAGTGTGTCATGATATATAAATCTAGAGTAACCGATACGTGGCTTGAATGTAGTTACAGGAATAGGCATCACGCAACTTTTAATTTTTAATTATAGTGCCTGTGGTGTAAATATTGTGCTTGAGAACCATGGTGAGTCATGACTCAGGGATGAGGGATGCAGCAGGTGAGTCATGACTCAGGGCTGAGGGATGCGGCAGGTGAGTCATGACTCAGGGATGAGGGAGGCAGCAGGTGAGTCATGACTCAGGGCTGAGGGATGCAGCAGGTGAGTCATGACTCAGGGATGAGGGATGCAGCAGGTGAGTCATGACTCAGGGATGAAGGATGCAGCAGGTGAGTCATGACTCAGAGCTGAGGGATGCAGCAGGTGAGTCATGACTCAGGGCTGAGGGATGCGGCAGGTGAGTCATGACTCAGGGCTGAGGGATGTAGCAGGTGAGGCATGACTCAGGGCTGAGGGAGGCAGCAGGTGAGGCATGACTCAGGGCTGAGGGATGCGGCAGGTGAGTCATGACTCAGGGCTGAGGGATGCGGCAGGTGAGTCATGACTCAGGGCTGAGGGATGCAGCAGGTGAGTCATGACTCAGGGCTGAGGGATGCAGCAGGTGAGTCATGACTCAGGGCTGAGGGATGCAGCATGTGAGTCATGACTCAGGGCTGAGGGATGCAGCAGGTGAATCATGACTCAGGGCTGAGGGAGGCAGCAGGTGAGTCATGACTCAGGGCTGAGGGATGCAGCAGGTGAGTCATGACTCAGGGCTGAGGGATGCAGCAGGTGAGGCATGACTCAGGGCTGAGGGATGCAGCAGGTGGGGCATGACTCAGGGCTGAGGGATGCAGCAGGTGAGTCATGACTCAGGGCTGAGGGATGCAGCAGGTGAGGCATGACTCAGGGCTGAGGGATGCAGCAGGTGAGGCATGACTCAGGGCTGAGGGATGCAGCACGTGAGGCATGACTCAGGGCTGAGGGATGCAGCAGGTGAGTCATGACTCAGGGCTGAGGGATGCAGCAGGTGAGTCATGACTCAGGGCTGAGGGATGCAGCAGGTGAGTCATGACTCAGGGCTGAGGGATGCAGCAGGTGAGTCATGACTCAGGACACAGGAATGGACTCCACCTCGACTGACACTTGCACGCTGGTGTGTGCTTCCTGTGTGTTTGTGATGTGTCCCTTGCATACACGTAACGTATCTTTGTTACACTGGTCCTACGGATTGCTCTAATCCCCCGTAATTTATTCCCCCTACACGCCCGTTGCATATAGCATTGTAAGATTTCCGTTCAGGGTGAAAAATATTTATTATTGAGAGCGTAAAGCATGTTGTATTTCACGTATGAATTATGCTCCTTTGATTAATTTTCAAATGGATTATTGTGCGGAGGTTTTGTTTGGTGTCGAACAAATCGTGTATAAGTAAGTAAATCTTGGAGGCTTGTAAAGTAAGGTTTGAGTAAATAAACCTTTGAGCTTATAAAGTCAAGTCTAAGTCTAAGGTATAAATAAAAAACAATGGAGGTAGCGTGCTTGGTATGGGAGACTGAGCACGACTGATGTGGGTCCTGTGTTTTATGCAAATTCTGATTTTAGCAATATTTTCGTAAAAATTCTGTGTTGAAGAACCGGATTAAATTCTATTTATGTGAATGAAATTTTGCTGACGTTCTTCTAGTCGAACTTTTATACATTGTAACGTTGAAAACCCCGTGTGATTTTGTGCTGGTGTGTCATTTCGTGAACATTTCTCTCTGTAGTTTTTGTGGTCGGAGTGATGTGTTGTCTTTTTCTCTGGGTGATGTATTGAGGTGTTTTTTTTGTTTTTATTGATTATTTGGTGTGAAAATTTGTGCTCTCGACGCGTTCCGGTTAAAGAGATGTAAAAAAGATTAGAAATTTCACCTAATCATGTACTCACGGTGTATTGAAATAAAGGGCAACTTCTAGACCTTTCTTGGAGTAAAAATATCTCATTTAGGATGGAAAGGAAAACCAACGTCGCTAAGAATACCACGATTAATAACACATGTTTCAGATGATTATAAATCCATCTTCATTATCCTAAAAGTGAGATTTCGTAGAAATCAGTCTATTTCATTTAAAACATTTCATGGTACGACTGACATTATAACTTGTAATTTCACATGCGTAGTCAGATCGAGCATTGTTTAGAAGGCGAAGATAGTCTCCAGGTCATAAAACACATGAAAACTACAACCCGTTTTCGGCTTTCAGCGACGCTAGCGTGAACTTGACACGTTTGCTGCGATGGGTTAAACTGAAGTGTAATATTCAACTAAATGATAAACAATTTTATACATACCAAATATCAACTGGGTCCATTAAATACCATTAATTTAACGACAATTGTTACAATTTCTCAAACGACCCATCGAAAGGTCGTATCGCAAGCAACGTGTTAATTCCTCTTTGGGGAAGGTAGCTGTGTCTGCCTCCCTTCCTGCCTCCCCCTCCGGTTCCCAACGCTTCCCTCCGCCTCCCCTCAACTTTCCTTCACCTCCGCTTCCCTCCCCTCCCCTCCCTTTCATCTCCCCTCCCCTCCCTTTCATCTCCCCTCCCTTTCCTTTCATCTCCCCTCCCCTCCCTTTCATCTCCCCTCCCCTCCG
>JACJUY010001567.1:0-44391 GCA_014220935.1 Platorchestia sp. MABIK
CGAAGGAATAAATTTTCTATCGCTGTTTGAAAATATTAATTTCCTAAATTGCTGCGAAGGCAGCACAGTCAGGGATAACATTTTGGTAGAACTTTCGCAGTCAATCATTTTCAAACCAATCTCACACATCGTCACTGCGTTAAAACCTCATGCATTTATTTTGTCCCCCACTGACGTCGAACCCTGAGGGAAATGATGGCAATTAAAAGTTTTGATTTGAGAGAGTTAACTGAAGTGATTTTCGAGTACTGTTGCACCTACGAAATAATTACTTCGAGCTTGCTTAAGAGGAGTTAATTACAATACTTTGCAAGCACTGATGAAACTAAAAAATAATTAACTCGAGTTTTCTTAAAACAAATGAACTATGAAACTCTTAACTGAGTCCAAAACTCACAAAATGTTGAATGATAAAATGATGGATCAAAAAGCGATTCTCAGAGTTGGCGGGTCATATGAATATCATTTGTAAGAGGCAGTCTGCCAATGCTGTATTTCCAAACAGACAACGAAATATGTATGAGTTTAATACTTTAAATTCGATTTTGTTATCAGGTTGATACGACAGTAATGACCGAATTTTGGGAGTAGTTTTTAAGTAAGATTTTTGTTTATTTGCTTTTTGTTGTAGTTTTAATTCTTTTTGCGATTAAAGTGAACAGTTTCCCTTCAGATTATCTATATTTTCATGTCATTTGTCACCCATGTTTGTTCCAACCATGGATTATATTAGGCATGTGCTATGCTCTATGAGTTAATAAAGCAGTTAATTTAAGTGCAGCCGCGAAATTAATCTAAAAATGCTTATGAAGATAACGCAGTAAATGAAAATACGGCCTGAGATGGTATTTTCGTTTTCGAAAAGGAGATTTCAGTCTGAAAGAAAAATAAAAAAAGGTCATCCCTAAAAATTTGATTCCAAAACTTTGGAAGCACTTTTTTAAGAACAAAATAACACATCCAGAGAGCGAGCAGGACAATGGAATGTGAACAATACAACTGTGCTACGAGAGTTAAAGCCCTCTGGAAAAATTGCTGGAAAATGAGTTCCCCCAAGAGCTGACTCCAGAGAACTGCCAACAACGTGTTGTTTGCCAATCATTGCTTTCACGGTATTTTTAAGCAACGTTGTTGGGTAGGATTGTTACAAGAGATGATCGAGACGTCGATGTTGGATCAATCGAAGAAGTGAGTCAAATCAACAACCGAGTGCAGAACTTCCCCCAAAGAAGATCATGTTGGGGCAAAATGAAAGAATAATTCGTAATGAACTGTCAGACAACCACCAAACAATTAATGCTATCCCTTAATGAAAGCAATTCGTCGACTTTGAGCGGCATTGATCCATTACCACTCATCCTTGATCAACAGAAAAGGCATCATCCTTCGTCACGAAAATGCTCGCCCTCACATAGCTCTACAAACCAACTAAGCTTGGAAAAGCTTAGTGAAGAAATACTGTTTCCTCCAATTCGTTCTCCTACCCTTAGGCCTTCTGATCATCATTTATTCGGAAATTGCAAAACCGTTTGAATGGGATTTGATTTAGCAAAAAACCGAATTTGAAAATGAGTTGTCTTCATATTTTGCTTCTAAAACTAGAAAAGTTTTCAAGGGTGGCACATATAAGCTACTTGGCAGATGAAATGGTCACTGAAATCTATAGAACCATGTGGATGAGTAAACAATTTATATTCGTTGAGTTCGTCGTCCTTTTACTTATACTTTAACATCGGTCGTTACTTTCGCATCAGCTTGGTACTATTCCGCATAATAACTAAAACTCAGGCTAGCGGAAGATTATTTTACGTAAAATTTATTATTTATACTACCATGTAGAAAAAGAGCAACGAACTACACGCGATGAGTAAATTGTATTTCATTCTGCGAAGAGGAATGACCTTCCAGCCCCAATGAGCAGGGCTCTCGAAACAAAAGAAACATGCGTGGAATCAATCCTCACGCAAATTCAGCTTCTCCGAAGTAATTTCATGCCGCAGAAAAACTCGTCTGTCAAGGCTTGAGTCGTTCTCTAGCTCACGCGACTGGAGGAGACAATTTGAGTCATCGTATGCATCACCTGAGAGTGGTCTCCTTCACGCGAGCTTCATCGAGCATGCAGTAGTTTCGCACAAAAGCATTTCACGTTTGGTAACGCAGAATGCAGAATTTCAAACTTTCACAGTATGAAAATTGCGACGCGCAGTGCGGAGAACCACTAGGACAAGGTTTAGAGTTATTTTTAAATTTTTTTTAAAAGACCGAAATAACTCAAGAATTTAGCTCACACTTGGTTTTGAGTGACTGACCTTGCGATGCGTTTACCAAGCAGATAACTGCCAGCATTATAAATACTACACGGTAAATGTCATTTTATAACTTGAACAAATTTTGCCATCTCTTTACAAATTTCAAACTCTTTTCATGGATCGCATATCCAACATGTGAATTTATTTCTGAAATTCCTTTCACTTATGAATGAGTTTCTTTTCATCTCACGTAATTTTTAAGAAAGAGTTTTTACGAACAGTCTTACCATTCAATGATAGCCTCAACAGAGAGAACAATACAAAGGAATCTTTCTTCCCGTTAATTGTTTGACCATTAACACAAAGGTCATTGCTGTGTTATGGTTCGTCGCCTAAGAAACGTTGATGGGAAAAAACATTAATAAATATTTGATTAATACCTGCCATTGATTTCTGTTTATTTTCCGTACCCTGCTGGAGACTGCGCAGCCTTGAATATTATATATACGAGGCCAATTTTTCTAAGCCAGATTTTTTGGAAAAAACTACCAGGTTCCCAAAGTAATTCACCGAAAATATTAAGTTCATAGAAGAAGGCAAATTGAGAAATTTTCGTGAAGCTCATACGGAGGGACAGCACTTTCGAAGTCGACACACGGGCTCGTTGAACCCTTCTCTCCAAGCTCATATAAAACTTTTTTTTGCTCAATATTTTCTGCATGACAGATCGGCTCGTCAGATGCACAGTGCTTAATCTCGTTTGTCCATCGATTTCAACTCATCTTCACTGTTGACGTCGCACGAAGCCTGGTTCTGTTAAAGACATGAGTGCAATCTTCACGCTTTATCGCTGTATCTCAACTTCATTCCAGTGAGAGGCCGTAATAGCTCAACGAGTGATTGATTTGACTTGAATCATTTGAGGTCATCAGCTGCTCTGAAGACTCTCTTGCAGTGTTCTGCGATCAGACATATCGGGCAATTCCCACGCTTTCGTATCACCTCATGCAGTATGGATACTTGCTTGCTGTTCACTTTTGCCTATTTTCTATACATCCAACGCTGTTGTCATGCTACAATCACAGAGAAGCGTCAACCAAGCTTCCTGGAAACTGGTGCCAGCTACAATACCTACCTGCTAAAGACCAATTTGACTAAACATATGAAGTACGACAATGGTTCTTAATTAGGGCTTCATATTAGTTTTCAATCACAAATCCCATTCATCATATTGAAGCAGTGTCACGAAGTACTCGTTTTTTCGCCGACTTCTAAGAATCCTTAGGTTCACGTCGAGCATAAAACCGCCTCGGTCGCTATCGTGCCAACACGTGCATCCAGGTGTCTGGTACGTGCTACGTTGCGTAACTCGTTTGCGTAGTCGGCCTCGAGCCATCTACGCAGGGCACTTGAAAATCCCCGTGACGTCTTCGCGTTCGTCATGAAACTGAAGGGAATTCGTTCTGCGCAGTTGAGGAGGATTGATTCGGTATAATTTGTTTCACGAAATCAACCTCGAAGGTTCTGTAATCGTTTGACTCTCGCGGCAGTCGTTAGCTGAACACGTTTGTCATGAAACAGAAGACGGATCACTCCGCTCTGTTGATCAGATTAATCGGATGAAATTTTCGGCGGAAATTAACTTTAACAGTTTTTAACAGGTTTGCGCTTATATTGTGAGTTAACTTCTCTAACATTGACTACCTTGCTGAGATCTTTCTATGCGTGTTAGTTAGCATTGGTCTTACGGTGTTTTCTGTAGCTCTTTTACTCTGTTAAAACTAATTTCATTAGGTTTTTTGGAAAATGATCTGAAGATGAAAGAGTTCAGTAAGAGTAGATGATACACCATGATGGGATATCCAATTTCATAGAGAACATGGCTTCAGCACAAAGCTCTCAAAATCTACGCCGTTGAAAAACCAGTCGCATAGCGACTCATTATTCACACTGCCCCTCACAATTATTTTATCGCGTGGGTAGACCAAGAATTCTAGAGAAACGCCTTTATAACGGCACTCACCGTGCTGCGTTAGTCATCTCTGAACTTGCTATGTAGAGTTTGGAGTATGGGTGAGTAACATCATGAAGCTGAACTTCCACTTTTGTATCGAGTAGGCGAGAACGCGAGTCGCATCAAGAGTGCCGTACTGTTTCTCCAATGGTGCAGATAATGGAAGACTGAATTATTCGCTAATTTTTGTTTTTTCGATGCAGAAGCTTTCAGTTGTTCTAGCTTACTGTAATAAATTGTTCAGAAATACTTATTTCTCGAAATTAAAGTGTGTTCTCATATTATTTTCTCTTACACACTCAGCAAATCTTTCCTGCCACATTTAGAAAAGTCATTCAACTCTCCTGAATTATTTTTTGAGGCAAAATATTACGTAAAATATCCATACATTGTCGCAAGCAATGCCTCTAAAATACGCAACAGCGATAAAATGATCTGTTTTGGCTCTCTCATAAGCTTATGTGAATTGTTGGCGTAGTGTGCGAAGCCCTTACAGCGATGCACTTTATCAGTTTTGTGAGTTAACATCCTTTTTTGTACAGGGAGTGAGTAATGGCATTATGTGAGAGCAGAGAAGAATTTTTTTCAAAATTCACAGATGCATACTACAAGAAAGGACCGAGTAATCAAAAAACATCGAGAGAACTACAAGCTGTTACTTGCACGTTTTTTGAATGCCCATACCTCTAGCACCGAGCATGCACGTCTTCAGTGAAGTTACAATAAAGATAAGAACTAACTAGAACTTCTACACTATTCATACATGACATTTATTCTTGAGAGCGTGGGAATCTAAAACAAAATCAATCTAAATCTGACCCATAGACCTTCATGTTTCTTCTCGGGACAGTAATCTACAACATCCTCTCAAGGACCCGTACAATGCAATTGGGTCAAAAGAGTTTCCACTTTTACCGTGTGGCATTTAGAAACAAATGTTGAAGCCATAAAATAGAATTTTGGTTCACGACGAAATAAAATGCCGTTCCTCATGGGAAGTTTGGGCATTCATAGATTGCAATCTGTCATGAAACGAAGAAGCGAATGAAAAGGATTAGGTTGGCTCAGCAGTTTTTTCGATGATTGTCACTCTCAAGCTTTCCTTAATTAACCTGGAAGTTGCGGAAAACTAGCCACACGCTTGTTATTTTCGAGGTTGCCTCAAAAGCACATACATGCAAGATTCTAATTTTGAGCGTACTTAGGCAGATTCTTCATTTTCAGGTTCCCGGTGCGAGAACATGTAATCTACTAAGTTATACAAAGATGCTACCGAAACAGAAAAATATGGATGTACGTATGCTTTCAAACTTTTAAGTTGCTGAAACGAGTGTACAAATAGGTTTCTCAATTTTGAGAGTACAGCGATAGGAACACATTTATAAGCAACATAATTCTGAAACTGCCAAAACATCAACTTATGAACACAAGCTTCATAATTTTGAGAACACCTCGACAGGATCACGTAACAGGCATTCTAACTTTGAAGTTACCTAGACACAAACGGATACATGCTTTCTACTTTTTACGCCACGCGACATGAACTTATGTAAGCTTCTTAATTTTGAAGGTATACCGGAGAGAATTACATCTAAGCTTCCGTATTTGGGGGTACCGTAAAGGGAGCTAGATCGAATGGCTCCGATATTTTGAGGACACCGAGTATATGTGAAAGCAGACCTCAATTTTCCCAATTGATAAAATTTTAACTCAAATCTTATAATTTCCATGTTCAATCAGGAGCTAATCATCGAATAAATTGAAAGAATATCCAAACAAATCAAATCACTTTGTCACCTACAAAAATAACAAATGAGTTGTGGTGTTGGGGATCAAGAAGTCATGGATACTGGAATATAAGAAACTAGTCCAAATCGTCCTTACATTTATTAACGATGTGTTTATGTTAGTAATGAAATATTCAAACTTGAAAGCACCACTAAAGTTTTGTTTTTCTAATACTTCCACGTATGTGTGAATGCCAAATTTAATGCAATATATACAGTATAATGTTTTATGATTTTCTGTATTCAATTTATTTCATTCTAAAGTAGCACCAACTTACCCGGAAAATATAGGTTCGTACGGTTGTAATAATTAATGATATGAGACAATTTGTTTATCGGAACAAGTACGCTCCCGCAATGATGTCAATTTTTAGAATCCAGCCAAACATGTGTCCGGCTGTAATTAGTCATCTATAATCACCGCCGGCTCTGATCGAAAACAGATGCTGCTGCAGGTGGAGTGAACTTATTGTTTATTTCCAGCAAACCCGCACAGATGGTGTCAGAAGGGCAGGAGATAATCTTTGTATCTCCCTCTTCACAGGACATAAGGACAATGCCACGAGTGGCACTTCAAGTAGCTACAGAGCAAATAAATAACAGTCTGAATTATTCTTCCTTAAGACCGAGGACGGTCCGAGAGTGGACCTTGCTAGGACGCACTTCTTCAGAGAACCTTGAGGCTGTGCAGCAGCAGTGGGTCAGTAAGTCAGCACTCGCTCAGTTAGCGTCAGCGGTTCACCAAGAGAGCTGAGTCGCAAACGCCTTTGCCACAATCCTTCGAAGCGTCGTACCCAAACTTGGGTTTCTTACTCCCGTAGAGTTTTGCCATCTGTGACTTTCTGTGTCCTCTGTGCTTGTGAAGTGCGATGAATGCCGCTGAAAGTTTTCTGATTTGTTACCCGATTACATAATCTTGAAAATCTTTCGAAATAATAACGCAATAAGTTTTGAGTTGACTTTCAAACACCACTAAAGTTAACTCTTGGTATTTCACAAACACTTCTGCAACTGAGGATAGGAGTGAGACTGCAGACGCAGAAGCTCGGGATGCATTTAAACGACGTAGGAGGTATGCGGGGTAATGTGTTGCTGAGTAAAGGCATGTGGAGGGCAGTGCCCGAGACTGGACAAGTGTCGCTGTCCGAGCAGACCCTCGCCCGCATCGTCAACACAGACCCCATCGAAAAGTGGTATACGCTCGACCCTGAACCCATTGCCAGGTAAGTCCCCAAACTGTTGAATTGCTGCCCAGGGTTGTTCGTGAGTATGGTAGATACGATAATACCTGCCGCGTGTATTTACAGCTTAAAACGCTAATATGCTGGAGAGTAAATGCAATTTGAATACCCATCGAGTTCATGTTGCGCGGCTGGAACAACAGGTAAGCGCAATTTTGCAATGTAGAGTACAGAGGACGCTAATGTTTGGAATCACATTTTTACGCCTCGTTTGCAAAAATTCTAATTTTAAATGAGGTAACGCTTGTCTTGTTAAATTAATTGAGGGGTAAATGAAATCTACGACTTTTGGTAGAAGTAATGTTTTGCACCAAACTGGTTTCTTCTTCTCTTCGTAAAGCGATAGCTAAGCTACTTAACACGACTGCGTATTGGTCCGTGCGTGTACCACCATGTAAATTGATCTTTTAAGAACCAGTATCAATGAAAATTATTTCAATTATTCCACTACCTTTATTTGAATTAGACTATGGCGTACAAGGTGAAATGTTATCATGCAATTTTATATTTCCCACTTCATAGTAAGAATAGAAATGTCATCAAGCAGTGAAGACGGCTTCACAGTTCTGCTACTTCGAACCTAACTATTGACCGTTGCAACACGTCGCAGGTAACGTGTTGTGTTAAAAGCGCGTAATTTGTATTGGAACTGGGTCGATGGAAACGTTTATTCGTAATGGTTATGGGAGGTTAACGTGATCTGAAGTTTCAATCTTACTGCTTGAAAACAAAATTTTCCTTCCTGTTCGTGTAACTACAACATTTGTAGCTAGATCAATTACTGACGAAAACCGACAAAATACTCTACAATTTATATTCCGAAAAAAATTCGCTAGGCTTCTGCCACCATCGTAGTAACCTTTCACGCCAGTGATTATGAACCCAGCGGAGATGTTTGATAGCTTTGAAGCGATCTTGCGAGAATGTGAACAAGAAAACTTCAATTCTTCCCAAATCACACATGTTGCCTATAATAGGATGCTAATTTCCCAATCTGATGGCAAAAACAGCATATTTTGACTGGTGGCGTAAGTTGTCGGACTGCGTATCGACAGTGTTGCGGTGTGAGGAGCTCATTGCTTTGCTTTGATGGTTTTAATAAGAATCTCGTCATAAAATTAGAAGATGCGAAGCTTAGCTTGACAGAGAAACCTCGGAAAAAAAATCTCACCTAGAAACACAGAAAATTACTTACTTCGCAGGTTGTTGCAAATTGTTATTCGTACAATACAGACTCATGATTTCTGCCACTCGGCTGTGGTTATCACTTCACTCGAACTCAGCACCAACTCGCGAGGTGGCTGCGCAGATGTTGAGTAGAGCCCCAATGCAAACTTTGTGCAGTCCAGATATTATTGCACCCTCACAGTCGAAACAGGATCCCATTGTTTGGTGTGATGCATGACACTTACCATGTAACTCGAAACTCGGCCCAAATCTTCTGTCCTATTTCAGTTTCATATTAAACTAGATCTCTTCATTAGCTGATGGATGTCAAGAGAGTGAAACATGCGACTTACATATTAATGATGCAAAATTCTGCATAGTGAAAAGCTTCTGCAAGACTGCTAATTTAAACGACTCGACACACATGACTACTCTTCAAACTGTGAATGCATTTAAAATAATTTGATGTGCTTTTGGGATGGTAGGGTAGAAGTGCGAATGTTTTGATAATTAGTTCTTCTTCTGAAAGAAAAATTCAATGACATTCTTCTCTAACTATGCCTCTAACATTTTAATAATAATTTAATAAGTGCAACAGAAATATTCGTTGGGAACATATTTTATATGCCATGTGATGAACTGAATCATCTTGAACTGTTTTTCAGTAGCTTAACTTTGTTTCACTTGAAACTCAACGTTTGGCATTGCTACACTTTTTCTCTGACGAACGTGGCTCGAAAGCTATCCCTCAATCGAAAGCTCATGCAGCTAGATAGACACTGTATACCCTGGATATATATATAGATCATTACCGCCTGTCAAACTCTGGCTTGCTTCACCCTTGTCAGACCTCGCAAGTTTGAGCTCCAGTGCCAAAAACATTCTGAGAAATATTGTGCCTATTTGTGTTCTAGCAAAGTTAAAGTGATCAGAAGCACAATAGTGACTGACGCAGAATAGTATGAAGTAGTAAATTAAGTCCGATCTGTTGCTCTATTTGCTTTTCCTGTCTCTAGCATTAGTTCGAATTTTTTAATGGAATGGGTGCGGATTTTGCAGGTTAATGTAAACATTCTGAACTTGGAATTGAAAACAAGTATGGTGGACATGAGGAAATTTCGCCTATATTTGCATCTTAAAACTCTATTTTGCTGGAGAATGAAAGAAATTTAAAAACACACCGAGTTCATGTTACGCGGACGTAACTGCAGCACAATAGCTCGTTTTGCTCTGTTCTACGACCTCAAGCTTGCACTTTTTGCTCATGTTGCGACATCGCATTATATCCAATCAAAAATTACCGCCGGCAATAGGGCAACGATGGTAGCTTATGAGCTTTTTTCGCCAAAGCCAAGTTTTTTAAACTACATTTCGCCACGCCGTTTCAATTCGTAAAACTTATCACATACGCTTCAAACTTAGCGTGACTTCGTTTGTCGTAAGTCTTGAAAAATAGACGTTACATTCGCCATGTCTTAGAATTTTGGCCTATAATTTACCTATAATTAATTAATTATAATTTATTCATTATATTGTTTACATTGTTTCTATTGTTTATATAGTGCTTCTGTTTTTTTGTTCTTTAAATTGTTTCTATTTATAACTATACACAATAATGATTTATTTATAATTTCCTTGACCGATTGACGTCTGAAACATCCGCCTGTCATTTGCTCAGTATTTTTGGACTATCCTTGCATATCCGCTCCGTTCCCATCCTTAGAAAGTTGAATTTACCATATATTCACGTACTAAGTTGTAGTTTTTTAGAGACAAACGGAAATATTTGTTCCGCTTATGGTAACGGACATCTGGCATCCTTTTCATCCGTAGTACATGTACAGAACCATCGTCAGCTAGTTTTTGTACTGGTATATGGTGTAATTTAGTAAAAGTTTGTTACAAATTCACAATAATTTAGAAAAACAAATCCGGCTAATGGTTGAAACGGTGATGTTTGTCTCTTGTAACACGTTGACTGCGGTGGGTTAAACTGAAGTTCAGTATTCAACTCAAATTTAAATTCAAAAGTTGTTAGAAATTTTATAAATACCGAAAATTACCAGGGTCCATTAAATAGCATCAATTTTAAAAGATTTTTAAAACCTTTTCCAAATGACCCATTGATGGGTCGTTTCGCAGCAGGAAAAACATGAGCACGACCCACCGGCGGGTCGTATCGCAGCCAATGTGTTAAGTTAAATTTGAAGTGCGCTTCCGATTCAATGTAGGCATACTTTTATTTCGTGATCATTACACTTGATAAAAGTATAGTCAAGTTGCTTACAGACAGCAATACCGTTTTTTATTGATGAAGTGTCATTACTTTGAAGCCGATTGTATCTAAACTTGATGGTCTGGGTTGTCTTTAATTTCTTACCAATGGAAAATGTGCATCGTGGAATAGGGAATCTCTCCCTTCAGTAGCTTTTTTCGAGTTCATTGCAACGTCAAAATTAAAACAACGTTGTCGTCCAGTAACTGTAATCAATATTCATGATGAAATAAATAATAAGCGTATGGGTGGCAAATTGCTCATACCTAAACTCATCATATAGGTTGGGTATTCCTTGTGAATCTTTCAGACTTAAGTGAAATAATTCTACAAAGTCGCATTTTATTTGAATTTCATAACGAAGGGAACTAAATATTTTTTTATAAACGACGGCACATTTTTAGCAAATTGCAGCACAAAAGAACATTAAAACGGGAGTAGAATGAGAGTGTACTCTCCGAGTTCTAACTTTATCCCGCAAAAATTAGTTCTGGCTTGAAATGACTTATCGAGCTCCAGCTCCAAGAAGATTTGGGGGGCCTTGAGGGAAAATCATTGTACAAGCGCTCTGTTAAAATGCGCAATGAGATGGAAAATCAAGCTTATAAAATATGGAACTCAAGATTCATTAGGAAGACATCTTCGAGGTTATCCAACTAATTATTTGTGTTCATTTCTTTACACTTGCAATGAATTCAGGTTGCGTATTTGTTGATTTACGTCCATACTTTTTTACTCACTGATGTTCGCGCGATAATGAAAGACTGGCATAACAATTTAGTGTGATTTTTATGAAGCCCGATAAAATCCACGTTTGAAGTCAAGAGAATAAGCGCTCCTTGTATACAAAATGCGGCCTAGCTAGCTTTAGCAATAGCTTTTACTACTATCTTGCTTATTTATTTTTGTTTCATAATTATTTTCCGTCAAAGTTTGATATTTCATTTCCTACTTGAATCGTAAATTAAAGGTGAAAAGTTGGAAATGAGCTTTGCTGATATTCTTAAGTCATAAACGCTAAAATATGTGCCGTTAGATTTGGTCAGATAGAAGCTGCATCTTCTCGTCCATAATCATACATTCTATGAGGTATCACGCTGGTTATCTGCACGACTGATACACCGAGATATGTTCTTCCAAAATTTAAATCCAGCTGGCAATGTAGTGAGGAGATATCATTGTAGCCTCCGGTGTGGGAATTTTAAATTCTGCATCATAAACTAAAAGTTTTCGCTCTGACCCCCTTCTGTAAAACAAATTTAAATTTACCATGCCACTCATTTTACGGAAAAGCTTTCGGTTACTCATCGGAATAATTGAATAATTGGATTAATTGAACATTTATACATTTAAATTGGTTAGCTATCCACATGACTTTTTGAAAGATGTACAAAAAGTTCGCCGACTCAAAAATAATAGAATATTACCCTGAACGAGAACGCCCGTCCTCTACAAATAGCACAACCAAGTTTCCTGGAATAACTTCGAGGCGATCACTTTCGTTTTCACGCGCTGTCCTTTATGGGCAATATGGCCATTCAAGCATGAATGAAGTCGCGCACGACTGATCATTTTTTTGCGAGTGTCGTTGACTATGAAGTGTCGTAGGCGGGATCGCCTCGAGAGTGCTGTACCTGCGGCTACACAAAAACAAGTTTCGACTAAGTGTCCGAGAGGCCCGAATTACATCGTTACTTGGAGCCTCGCTACTCGTCTTCTTTTGTATGCTTGTCTCGCTGTGGCTGGCTAGCTCGGCCTGCCCTGCGCTCGTAGCTCTTGATATCGATGCCTGCCTTGTGAAAGTCGCTGCTTGTTTTGTTATCCTTGCTGGCCTAGCCATTGTTTGTCTTGTTATCCTTGCTCGCATAGCCATTGTTTGTCTTGTTATCCTTGCTCGCCTAGCCATTGTTTGTCTTGTTATCCTTGCTCGCCTAGCCATTGTTTGTCTTGTTATCCTTGCTCGCCTAGCCATTGTTTGTCTTGTTATCCTTGCTCGCCTTGCCATTGTTTGTCTTGTTATCCTTGCTCGCCTAGCCATTGTTTGTCTTGTTATCCTTGCTCGCCTAGCCATTGTTTGTCTTGTTATCCTTGCTCGCCCAGCCATTATTTGTCTTGTTATCCTTGCTCGCCTAGCCATTGTTTGTCTTGTGATCCTTGCTCGCCTAGCCATTGCTCGTCTTTTTATCATAGCACACTTTGTTATTCTTACACACCTTGTTATCATTACACACCTTGTTATCATTACACACCTTGTTATCATTACACACCTTGTTATCATTACACACCTTGTTATCATTACACACCTTGTTATCATTACACACCTTGTTGTCATTACACACCTTGTTATTTTTACACACCTTGTTATTATTACACACCTTGTTATCATTACACACCTTGTTATTATTACACACCTTGTTATCATTACACACCTTGTTATCATTACACACCTTGTTATCATTACACACCTTGTTATCATTACACACCTTGTTATCATTACACACCTTGTTATCATTACACACCTTGTTTTTATTGCATATTTTAAGGTGTGCACCAATGCACCTAATAAACTTAGCCTTACCAAAGGGAGGATGTGAGGTCTCGAACTGAAAGTTAGGTAGGCCCTCTTGTTCCATAAATAGAGTAAGTTTTGGTTCCGTTATGAACCGTGTTTTTTTCCTTTTACTTCTGTCCTTTTTTCTACACCTATTTCCATAGTCTTCATCTATTATGTTTTCTGAAGTCTCCCCTCAGGGGGATACAACTGTTGTATCTATGGGAATTAGCGCTCCCAGGGGGACTATTTGAGGGCCCGAGCTAAGGGTTAGGTAGGCTTCCTTTTTGTTGAAATAAAATAGGTTTTTGTTTTGTTACGTTCCATTTTTTTTCGGTTCAGGGCTGTCCTGTTTTTCGGCTCCTACTACTTTCTTCTTCAACTTTTTCTTGTTTCATGAACTTCTTTCTTTGCTTACTGTTTCTGTGCATCTTGTTCATAGATTCGCGCGTTCCCTCAACTTAATACTAGATGGTGCCTTCCTCCTTCCTCTCTTGGAACATCTTTGTCGTGGTTAGGGGGGGCTGAAACTTTCTTATATAATAATAATAATAATAATAATTCCTAAAGTCTTTCGACCATGATATTTTCATGTGCGGGATATAAGGACTGGCCTTGTGCATAGGTTCCCGATTTCCTTAATCCCACATAATTAAACAGGTTCCTTCCTTCTTCCTCTTTCGGGAATACTTTCCTTGTGGCCAGGGAAGCTTCATCTAACTCATCTGATCTAATCTGGTTACCACTCCTCGCTTTGTTTTCAGCTCTCTCACTCTTTTTGTTATCGCTTGTCCTGGTATCACCACCACCTTGTTATCAGCACCCCACATCTCCACGTAACGCGACCCAGCGGATCAAATAACTTCCAGAAGCTAACGTGCTCTTACTCGCGTTGAGCCCTGCACTTGGCATATTAGCAGGGATCAGATGAGCGTCATTATTGTGATTATGTTCACCAATTACGAATACGCGCATCCAGTTGGATTTGTAGGGGGGCTGTCAAAATGCGATAGATCATGCTAGATTACATCAAGGTTCTTACGCACAAAACACGCTGGAAGGGCAAGAAAATCCCGAGAATCATTTGCGCGTTCTTTGTCAGAAAGATTTCGCATTAGCGTTCGTGTTGCGCTTGACATTTAGGATACATAGCTTCACAGGTCTATTTAAATCGAGATTCGCCGCCAAGCCATGAGTGTTGAAACTGTTCCTACGGGTATTTTTTTGGGCGCGTAAAATAAAATTAGTCATACCACGAAGGACTGGTTCTCTAATCCGAGGGAAAAAACAAGATGTTTTCCTGATTGTTGAAGGTCCAGTAAATGTTTTGGTCGGCCGGCCTCCCACGCTCGAGAGGGTGTGCCTGTGCCGCGCTCCTGTGGCCTGCATGCTTCGCTGCTGCCGCCGTGGATCGGTACCGCACCAGCGTTCAGTTTCCTCCAGTCTAAAGCTCTAAAGAAAGGAAAGAAAGGAAAGAGCGTTATTTGTCGCTCCATATTACAGTCTCCCTTTTTTACATGTTTTTTAATATATAATTTTTGAGGATTTTCTCGAGGTTTAAATTGAAAGGAGGAAGTGAAATGCTACCTCATTGAGTGTTTGCTTTTCTCTGTGTCCTAGCTATAGTTGCGTTCTCCATTTATACCATCACTAGAGCAACTGCTTGCTCCAGAAAAATGCACCGCGTAGATGCAGGAATTGAACCCGGGACCTTCTCGTCTTAAGTTTAACGGCTTGTCTTTGTCTCACGGATGATATTCTTTTGAGTTCATGTTTAAGATGAAAGCGCTGATAGTAACTGAATGATGTGTACGCAATGCGTAACTAGCTGAAAGAAAAACCAAACCCAGCGCCAATTTTGAAAATTCAACTTACTTGAATCAGGAGGATTTGCTCCAAGGACACAGTAATAAATAGTCTACTGATAACATCACTGCTGTTTGCTCAGTCAGCTCCTTCATGAATCCGTTGCTTAAAGCTTTGTCCACACAACGCAAGTTCTAAATGCACATCGCATCGACACATGATCTCTTTCGTCTGAATGTAACTCAGAGCAGAGCGCTTGTGCATGTTTTCGCTGTTTTAGTGCTTTATTTAATGAGCTCATTCGAAAATTTATCTTCGCCCTGAAGTAAACCGACGAGAAGAAAATGCTCGGAAGAACTCCCAGAAATGCGGAGTTACTTGCTAACCATGAGACTCGCCAGTGGCGCTGCGGAAATTGTCTCCTGCTCGTCAGTATTGCCCAGTTACACTTCAGAAAAAACATTTATTTCCAAAAATGATGATGAAAAACATATCAATAGTTTTTAAATGTCAGAAAATAAAGATCCTGATTTGCACATATGGAGGTCGCAATACCCACGTTAATTGTCAGTGTTGCTATCCTCAGGGTCGATGCGTCTGAACTTCACGAGGTGCTCACACTTGTTCGTAGTTGCACTGACATTCTCTCATTTTCATCAGAAACGCGGCGATTTTCGCTATTTTTGACGTCAAGTTTATAATATAACTTACTCTAAACGTCATGGTACAAAACATTCGCAGAGTACCTGTTGAGTGGGCGTTTGTTCAGCGAACTGTGTACATTTTTTGTTCATACTTCTTGTTTTTAGTAACAGACTCTGTATTTTAATGAAAATATTTCTTACCATAAATTCAGAACAAAAATTCGATTCCCAAGGAGAAGACGAGGTTTTGAGATGAAGGTAAGGTTATCGTTACTCCTTTTGTTCATATAAAAGAAGTTTTTTTTTATTCCCAACCATTTTTTTTGTTCATTGTTGTATTCTTTCAGCACCTATTATCATCTGGAATTTTGGCGTGTTGTATAAAGCTTTTCAATATTGCTGTTTCTATGCGCAAGGAGTGGGGACACAGTGCATAGATTCCCTAGCTGTGCACTCAGTTCCACACTTAATGGGGCCTTTCTCCTTTAACTCTCAGGCACACCTTTGCTGTGATTGAGGAAGCCTAAACATAATGAATAATCCAATCTAATTGTCATGGACTGGTAAAGTTCGACTAATGATTTGTGAGCATGGTAGCTCATTTACAAGCTTCACCCGTTCACTTGCAGAATTGAAGTGTTAATAAAACACTCGACAATTTTCCCGAAGACTTTTCACTTCATGTGAAGCAGATGTTTGTCACAAGTCTGAATGAATGTACAATGAAGATGTTATTAAATTCCGTATTCTCTGTTCCTTCTGTGTCTTTTGCGCTGAATGATTATGAACAAAAAACATAAGCTCGATTTATTAAACGAAACTGAGTAATAAATCACAACTCTATGGAAATTAAGTACATAAGAACTTCTTACAATGGCATTCAAGAAAAATGTTACATTGTTCATTTAAACATTGTGGAAATATTTTCTCATGATAACGTATGAAATTCCGTTTCAAGATAAAAATTTAATTACGAAACAATTTTTCCGTGACCATGTTTCCACATATGCTAATAAAGAAATAATTTATCAGTCTGGATGACACAAATGACAGGAGAACACGAGGCTTTTTTCGCCGCAAACTACACGTAATGTAGCGCAGTGAAAATGTCACCGGATTAAGAGACATAATGCTGAGTACTAGAGCTAACAAATAAACATGCTAGTACATACACACACTTAACGGTTGATGCCTCCTTAGCACGTCTCATTAATATATACATTCACCTTTTCAAAAGCTGCCTCAAATTTTCAAGATGCAAAGCTGTAACAAAAAAGTAACAAGTTCCAATAGGAACTTGTCATAAAGCGATAGATAGATATAGTGCCTCTCTGCCATGAACATAGCGATCCAAGATCAAGAAGAGAAGCTGCTGAGAATCAGCCTGTATCCCACAGGCAGCTCTGCTACCTGACGCAAGTTTGGCAGTTCAGGTAGTCGCGGACGGCACCAAAATCTGAGACTTGCCAAACCTGCTTTGGCTCAAAATCTTGTCCGGTACTCAGCTCAAGAACGCAGGGTAATGTTGAGTTTTGGTCGGCAAGCATCTCTCGAATTCCTTCCATACTACATTAAAATTCGAGCATTTCTTGTGTCCGCATTCCACATCAAAATGTAGTTAGGGACGGTTAAACATCATCGTCAATTTACACTTACACACATGGAGCCTGAAAACCGACACACATATATAAGTGAGGTTTTTTAACGTTTCAGTGAAACGTATATTTTTGCTGATTATAATCATTCAACCGCTTTTAATTTCTCTGTACATTAACTCTAAAAATGAACTTTTAGTGTTCTTTAAAAAATCTCTAACTTTACCTGAATTGACTTTCCGAAACTTAAGATTGCCAAACCAGAAACTAAGAAACTAAACCAAACGTCGGTGTGATGGTTCTCGGTCTGGAGGAGCTTCACTCAGACACAGTCATCGTAGGGATGAGGTGCGTGTTGGTGTGTGTGTGTGTGTGTGTTGGGGGGTGTGTGTGTTGGGGTGTGCGTGTTGGGGTGCGCCCTAGATTGAGCATGAATAGGAATACATTGCCCTCAATCATTTGTTTCAACTAGTGACATGGATACTCATGTGTGTGTATTCACTATGGATCCTTACTTTGAGATATTTTAAAAACTAATGATATGTCAATGATATATTTTTGTATCGTCTTTATTGGGAATAAACTGTTCATTTTTGTTCCTTTCTTTCCTTCTCTCTACACAGAGAGAGAAACAGAGCTCCCGCTGAGAGGAGCCACACTATGCCCTTGAGGCTTTAAATCTCCTGCGAGGGCCAAGAATTAAAATTTTGATGCAAAGGATTGATAATAATGCTAGAATTTTTCGTTGATAAATAGTATCTTTAACGGAGGAGAGCAATCCAATCTAGAGGAGAGCAATCCACCAATTAAACCTGCGTTCCGCAGGTATAATTGGCTACTTACAGTAATATATTACTTCAGTGGAGCCTGTGCAGGAAGTTATTTCTATGAAATGAAACTGGAAACTGTACAGATCATATATGAGCAATCCTAAACTTACGACTGTCAGAAACTCCAGAAACATTGAAAGATATTTCTTCCCACCTGCCGTACATTACGAAATATGTGCCGTTTGAGAATTCAGTCTTCCATAGTACTTTGCACTCATTGACATAGGGCACAGTTTTCAAAACTGAGCTTAACGAGCTCATTATTTTCTACCTCTGTTTTCCGCTAAGCAGCTTGCAAAATAATATATAAGTTAAGAAACTACGCCTCCAATTTTCGAGTTCTTTTAAACAGAAATGTTACACCTAAGCTAGAGCTTTTCCTCTTGACTAACTTTCAATTCTAAACAAAAAAATGCACAGTTCGACTACATTAAATCTATCATTGCAAAAAATGTACAAATATGAAACCTGAGCTTCAAAATTACAGTCAATGCTTGTCTTCAATTTTACCAAAGGGCAGCTGCTGGTAAGGGATGACGTTGATGAAAATAAATTAGGCTGTACTGGCATATCATCATTGTCCTTAAAAAGGCGAGTCTCGTTGGGTTAGCAGAATGAACATCACGGGCAAAGTAGGCAGGAAAATGTTCTGCACGATCAGAAAAAGTAATATGAGTACAAGCTGACTGTCACATTGATGGCTAAGTAGCTTCATTCTAATGACATTTGGTGAGCTACGGTCTCTTTGGAGCTCGAGCTCCAGTCTTCACCTGCTAGGCTCGTTTGATGAATGGCTTTCTGCTTAATGCCTTCGCTGCTTCGAATGCTAAGCAAAGGCTAATGAGATTCAATCTTCGCCGCTAGAATTTGGCCCAATGATTGGGCGAGCTAAATACATTAGGTAAATGTCTCACTTCGTACAAGCTTGAACTCTTCAATCTTTTGGAACTCAGTTTTTACGCCGAGTTGCAGGTCATGTTGATGACCAAAAAGCAAGGGCTGTGCTCAATATTTAAAAGGTGACATCTTGTATAAAACAAAGATGTTCATTAATTGAGAAATGGAAACTTTTGGAAAACTGAAAGTTTTGTGTCTTTACGAAACTTCGCTTTGAATTGGCAGTGATTTGCTTTGATTAGCGTTTGAATTGGTCGTTCTGTTTTTCCATTTTATTTCCATAGCAATCGATAAGCTTTTTGCACGCTCTGAGTATTGTCTGTCTCTATTGACTTCCTTATTCTTTCAATCCTGATTAAAACAACTGCACAGATTGTACTCGTTAATTTTACAAAGTCATGTCAGGATATTCAGCTGTATTTATTGACATTGTCTATTTCGATCAAAGACGTTCTGATACTAAAATATTTGAGAGCAAAAAAATATTTCTGCGAATACAACTTGGAGCCAAATAAATTATTTATTGCTTAATAATTTGTTGATTGCAAAGTCACACTTCCCTCATTCTACTTCACAATTTCACTCTATCCCCTTTTAAGGGGGATACAACTATTGTGTCTATGGACCAAAATGTGAGGTCGTGAGTTGAGAGTTAGTTAGGCCTTCTTTTTTTTTAAATGAATTTTTTGTTTTTGTTTTGTTAAGGGCCATCTTTTTTCGGTTCACTGCTGTCCTGTTTTTCAGCACCTCTGACTTTCTTCTTCAACTTATATCTTGTTTCATTACCTTCCTTCTTATCTAACTGTTTCTATGCATACGGAATCCTTGGCGGAAACACTCATTGTGCATAGATTCCTCGTTTCTTTAACGCCTTACTAAATGGTGCCTTCATCCTTCCTCTCTTTGAACATCTTTCTTGTGGCAAAGGGAGGCCAAAACTAATTTATAATCAATCAATAAATTTCACTCTATTTGTGAAAAAAACAATTGAATCATTACGTTTGAGAGAATGACTATGCGTCACACACCTATTTGCTGCTTTTAAAGTTAATTTTCAATCCTAAACCTGTTTTGTCGCGTCAGAATTTTTCATTTTAAAGTATGAGCTATAAAGTGATTTGAACAATACAACGCAAATAATCTGTTATTTTATTCAATTAGTTCAACTTTATCATGATAATGCATGTATGCTTCTGATCAGCCAGCGACTGAATAATTTACTAATAAAAATGGTGCATGCTGTGCCTGATCAGCCAGCGACTGCAAACATGTGTTCTCTCGCGTTCATCTCGAATCGATCGCTCCCTTTCTGTGATACTATCTCAGATGGTTTTGATTAGCTTCATTCGATTTGTGCCGCTGAAATTAGAGCATAGATTATCCATTTTATCGATTGCATCCAAGTTGAGTGACATCTCAGTTATGGAGGCCAGCAAGCAAGGCCACGAACTAGTCAGGTTATGGTAGGTGTGGTCGGATACCATCATCCGCACCATCACCATGTTGAGGAGTTTAAATACACCCCACTGCGAATTGGCTGGGAGGAATCGACCTGGACATGAAACATCTGGTCGCGCAAATTCCGATGCTTGGACCTTGCGTGCGCGCTCAGACCTCCGCCCAGAAAGTACGGAATTAGCCTCAACTCTGGTGTGAAGTGCTGACCGTGGAGGCGATATTTGAGGTGCCAATTGAATGTCTTTTTCGTGCACATACAGTACGTGAGGAGTATACGCATTCTGTGTGGCAGAGTCTGAAGCCGTAGTAAGAGAATGGCTTTGGAGGTTCCTTTAAAAAATTTGTAAATGTTTCATCAGACGGAATAAGAAAATCTTTGGGTTTTCAGCGAAAGCTCTTGAACTGCGAGAAGTTAAATTTTGTTCGTAAGGAAGAAAAGCTATATTAAATAGAATAGTAATATTTCTAAACTGTTTTGTTTTATACCGTCAGCTCGGCTGAGGCCGAGTTTTGGGTAACATTTCTGCGCTAACTAATAAATTGCAGCAATTTTGGACAACACCATGCCGCGCATATTGTTCAAAATAGGAAATTCAGAGCGAGTGGCTGCTCTGATACATGGTGCGTGTCTGCGGTCTTTACAGCACTTATTCGCGGTCTTACAGCACCCAAATATTTTTATTCAAGAAAAGTTAATTTCAATAATGTCGTATGCTTTACTATTCGGCGGTTGAGATGCGGTATCGCTGGATGTGTGACACCCTCTGACCTCGAATCCAGCTTCTTATGAACAGCTATCGTATTTCTTTTTTTTGGATGAACTGTGAAAAGTGTTCAGCTGGTATAATTGGCTACTTGCCAATAATATATTACTTCAGTGGAGCCTATGCAGGAAATAATTTGTATGATGTGAAACTGAAAACTGTACTGATCATAGAAGAGCAATCCTAAACTTAAGACTGTCAGAAACTCCAACTCCGGAAATATTTGGAGATGTTTCTTCCCACCTGCTATACATAACGAGTTGAAAAAATGTAAAAAATGTGTGCATTAGAAACTGAGCTAAACTTGTACACATTAACAATAAGTTTATCTTCTGAACTGGAAATGCCTTGAAATGACTTTGAAACGATACTTTGCTTGCCCCATACTTTGCTTCGTCAGGCAAAGCGATCGCGTCTTATTTTCCCCTCTCGTTAGACAACGCGCTGATTTTTTCATTTACATCCAATTTTAATATGCGTCCTTACCCAAAAACTAAATTCAATGGAGTTTAAATGAAACAAAAATGATTCGACTTGCAATGTGGCTGTGGGAAATCGACCCCCAGTTGTCCATTTCAAATTGAAACATGTACACGCATCTAAGAATACATCATTCCCGTGAATCTATTATTCTTTTCTTGACAAACTACGCAGGCCACAGTTTAGTCGTCAAAAAAGACCGAACACACAGCTTTGATTACTCAATATTTTTACGTATCTTCGTCCGCGACGGGTCTCTTCTGTGTAGGACAGTTAATTGTGCAGACTTTTTTTCTCGTCCGACGATCAGCATAGAGCCTGTGGTGACCGCCTCGATGCCTCTCGTATCTATATGTTCACTAATGATTTGAACAAGATCCGACTCCTGATTCAGAGTAGACAGATCTTGATCTGTGCGTTGCTACACTGCAGCCTCTTGTCACTCCAGGCTTGCTTGGGTGGACTGTCGTCTGAGATGCTACAATCTGCTCTGTGTGCTGCCGTGCGCCTTCGCCTCTTTCTTTAATTAGTTGCGACGTGCGCTCACGTATGGGATGTTAGAGCATGAAAGGGCGTGTAAGCTCTATTTTCAACGTGATCAATTTGACTGTTACACGCTAATATAATGAAGGGCATTCATAACTTCTTGTTATGAACTAAATTTACACTGCAAATATAATTTGTTTCAATTGCAGATTTTAAGGCGCTTCGGATATGAGGCCATGTAAAGTTCACATCTACGATAAATTTACATCGTTTGTCCGTAATTTATTCGCAAATTATATATGTTGTAATCCTTTTCTCCAAATTTTTTGCAAAGATCTTCAAAAAGCAAATTTCTAAAATCTACTGAGGGGGACTGTGTTCGATAAATTTAAATTGTGTTTCTGCAGACAAATTAGGGTGAGTTGGAAAAGGGTGTGTATGGAAGGCTCTACTTCGGACCATATGCAGAAAAGGTCGGTGTTGTAGCTCAGGAGTGTAAGCTAATTATTCAAAACATACCACAGCCAAATGTATCTGCTCGCTCATGTTAACACGCGCCTGCCCTCTGGCAAATGCAGCCAATATTCAACTCTAAGCACTGAATGAACTCTAGCTGCGCATCCATCAGGATGCAGTTGTTCTATTGCTAGTTATTGCACGAATTGCCGAACGCACCGTTTTGAGCTTGATTTTTTCAACCCAAAACTATCGTTTCAACTATGCGTGGCTCTAAAATCCCTGTAAACCAATGACACTTTCATTCCAAAGGATCAACTTTCTTTACCATGGCAAGGCATCTAGTTTGAATAAATGGCGCAATTTAAAGATCATTACTACAGTAATGAGTTCCTTCTGCCCTGGCCAAACAGGCTTATTATTCTAATGAGGCCGTAATTAGTAAAAGTCTATTGGGCGACTAGGCTTAGTGAACAGCGGCAACAGGGCGTCGTGATTGGCCGAGTCATGCAGACTGCGCGGGTGCCATGTACACGGTTTGCTCTCTGACCCGAGTTATCCAGTGCTTCAGAAAGAATTAATGCCCCTCCAACCCATTACATTGACAGGGATTTAAAGGCATGACTAAACATGTCTCGATGCATGTTCTAGCTTATAGAATAAAGTTTCTCTTCAACTCACACATGCTCTAATAAAGAAAATAACAGTTCGAGATTGTGTTACCATCGTATATCGTACCGTTTGCTTACTTACTCTGACAGCATCGCATCGGCTTTTTTCGTGTTAAAGATAATGAGTTTTTTGACTCGATTTACTACCCATTTACTTTATCCAATATTATTCACTTTTTTATTCACTTCGAAAATTAATGATGATATTTTTTGCCCAAATGATTCTTTTTCGTGAACAAAGCGGAAAATGTACAGCGAATTTCATCAAACTAACAATTATAAAGTAACCTAAGAAAATATCTAATTTTTACCGATTTAGGGTGCGAATCGCTCAGTGAATAGTTGGACGTTTTGAGATCTCGGCGTTGATTCCCTGATACAGCGGCAGTTTAACGCGTGATAAAACATTAGAAAATTGAATTAAACCTTCGATTGGTGTTGTACCAAACTCGATTCTGGTTAGACCTCCAGCGTGAACTTTTATTATTTGGTCCCACATAATTAACAAACAAATAACCGTGATTCATCACTTTAGGTTTTCAATCGAATGTCAATTTCAATATCGGATCAAAAGATCAGAGGATATCCTGCTATGTTCTTTCTTCTTGGAAAAGACTGCTTTGAATGATTCAAGAAATACTGTCGCTAAATTTTTTCTGCTCCAATATTAGGGTAAATTTAAAATGTATCTAATTTTTCCTTTCTATCACATCCCAGTGAAACGCAGCTTCTGTGAACTTTGCAACTGTTGGCAAAATGGGAACCAAATCATCAAGCGCAATCGAAGAAGCCAACAAGGATGTCGTGTCGGGAAGGACCCATGGGAGAAAACTAGGATTTTCTCGAGTTTGTTTACGAGCACATTTTGAGCAATGAATTATATTTATTTTCCCTTACTTATTTAATGCATGTATAAGTTTAGCCGCTAGGATAGATGGCTGCGTCCGTATATGTACTTATGTCCTTCCACTTAACTTTTGCCTAAGTCATCAAATGCCCTTTATTTTAAAACCCTCGACCGCGAAAAAGTTTGCCAAATTTAGCCAAAAAGGCAGGACTCTAAAGAAAGTAGCGCTATGGGCTGTGGAGTGATATTCTTCTAATGACACATTGTATTTATAAAACTAATATCTTCAATTTTAGATTTTGCTAAAGTTTTGTAGTTCGTGAGGCAAACGTTCTCGTTGAAAACTGCTTGTAAAATGCCAGTTTGCGATCATCATGTTCATTACAAGCATGATCTGCTTTTCTTCATAACTTTTGTCTAAGTAAAGCAATTTATTGTCTGATTTCACATTTGGTACCAGAATATGATAAATATTGTGAAGCGCACATTCATGCGCACTTTCAATAATATGCGCTACTTACAGGTCTGATGCATCCTGCCAAACTTTTTCACAGTCGTGGATCTCTTCCAACTTAATTAATGACTCGTTACCCAAACATGATTCCAGTAGTTGGAGTGGCAGTTACTTCTTGTTCTTTAAACAGCGACTAGAATACAGAAATGGTAATTTTTTCGCTAGTATTCACGCAAGCAAAATATTATTTATAGCGTTCCTCATTTTTTCAATCTCATATAGTGTACTTCGAGAGTGAGCATAAGGTGAAACACAAAAAGACTTTCGGTAATATAATAACAACGTGAAGCAATTCTACGACTTTCTTTTCGTACCCGAAACAGGATTAATAATTGATCCATTAGCGTCCGAAGAAATGTACGTCGAGGCGAAAATTTCAGTGAGAAGTTGAAATGAACTTCCAACGACCGAGCTTCCAACGCGAGCTATGAACTACGTTCATAGCTCGCGTATTGGTGCAGAAATTAGTTCATGACATGACTTGCGGTATTTCAAGGCAACTCAGTTGTCCGTGTTATTTTGCTGGGTCATTTTTACTCTCTTGCGGTCGGGGACTAAAAGTCTGTTTTTTTAGCGCGTAGATCTTGTATTTTTTATTAGAATTTGAAGTGCAAGTGAGATCAGTCCTGGGAATATAGAACTCAATCCTATCTTCTCTGCTACTCATGACCTCCAAAATTACGCTTACGTCTAATTCGCTCACTTTTATCACAACCTTTTTCATGAACCATTTATAAAAATTTTCTTTCCATGTTTCACTGTGGATCAAGAAGATTATNTATATTTCAATCGTAATATTGTCATATCACCATGGGATGATTAACTTTTTGATCACCTTGTTTGTAATTTTAATCTTTATTATCATTTTGAAACCGCTAACATCTATAGTACATCAGAATGATTTGCAGAAATCTTGCAGAAACAAGCTAACATCTAAAACGTTCCAGGTAATTTTTCCAATGAGAATCAAGACTCTCAGAACCCATTTAAATTGTGCATTTACAAGGTTCTGAAAGTTTTAGCGTAATGACGTAGCATTACAGTGCGATTCTGTTTAAGGTGGAGTGTTACACATGTCTGTACTAGTCCTATCGTTCCCAATACTTTCTATGAAAGCACTGAATAAACGGTGTTTCTACCGTGAAAATCACTCAACCAGACAAATTTCATTCATTTGACAAAGTAGTTTTTGTACTTCTTGTGTCGGTGTTGTTTCTGCATCGAGTTTCATTGGATGTAGAGAGAGCATTTGCTGTTGCTACAGCCGAGTCATGCTTTGCATTATTGGTTTTAATTTGACCGCCATGCAATGTCACCATCCTCATTAAGTAATTCTGTTGATGACTTTGTTCCATTACGTCAGGGTCCTTCAGAATTGAAAGTGCAAATTGCCCTGTGAACTTGAAAGAGAGAGATGGAGTTCGATAACCATTAGCTCTGGAAAAATACAATGATGGGTTGGTTCCTCGAGCCATTGAACAGAAGTATTGAAACGGAAAAATTGTTCGTCATTTACACCAGGCCTCAACACTTACGAGGGACCAAAGCGATGCATCCGCTTTTGTTACACTTGTACTCCAGATGATGGCATTTTCCGTGTTCACCTACTTGTTTTAATGGATTACGTTATATTCCAGTTTCATGTACTTCTCAGTGGGACACAACTAATGCATCATGGGATAATGCACTACGAGGGGAAGATTTGAGATCCTAAGCCTATGTTTGAGGAGGCATTCCTCTTGTTGAAATAGAGTACGTTTTTTGTTTTGTTACCGATAATATTGTTTTGGTTACCCGCTGATTTTTTTTCAGCACATTTTACTTTCTATTTCAACTTTCAACTTGTTTCATAAGCTCTTTCAATCTTGCTTCTTTGCACAGGGTGTGGGGACACCATATGCATAGATTCCCCGTTCTCTTCGTTTCAGACTGAATGTAGCCATCTTCTTTCCTCTCTTGAAAACACCTTTGTAGAGGTAGTTAACACCAGTTAATTATAGCTTCAAGGTTTACATGCCTATCATTTCACATGCGCTCAGTTTCTACTTAAAACTCGAAAATGCATTTCTATTTTGCATTTTTTCCGCTTGGGCATGCATCCTCGTACTGCTTTTCCCGCTGACTTTATCCTTCTTTCTCTTCGATACTCTTCTCTTTGACACCGAGGAAACTTACCGCAGGTGAGTTCGTCAAGTTCAATGTCCTGCATCGTCTTATATTTTCATATAATCCAATTTCACCTGCTCTTCTTCCCCAGAGACAATGTAGGAGGAAAGACATTGTTATCCGATAGAATGCATTAGCATAATTCACCAACGCGTACATGCACAAACTGGGTCATGTTTCATTGCAGTATCGAGTGAGAATGCAAATGAACTGGATTAGTGCCTTCGTCCGATGTCTAGAAACTGTACTGGAATCCTGGTTTTACGTTCTTGCATGGCCAAGCACGACATTTCTTGCATGGCCAAGCACGACATTTCTCGCGCTATGAACAGGAATAAAATAGCATTTATCGTCTGTTCACCTTGCTGTATAGATAGAGAATTGAGTACTAACATGCATGAGATTGAATCTATGGGCACTTTTAAAGTTTAAGCACAGGGATTCACTGCGAGCAGCAAGACAAAGAATTGCAAACAATGTTCCACGCTTTGATTTTCAATAATTTTAACCGAGATGCTAGTAGGACAGCGCTGAAGCAGCACAGCTGTTTACTTGCGTTCACAGGAAAAAGATGGTACTTTCTTTCGATGCTTAGGATTTAGGAAACATTTTTTCAATGACACTTAAATATCTTGTTGAGAAGGAACAGTTTTGCTTGACAATGCTCTAAATTCAACTAGAGAGGAAGATTTTATCACCAAATTTAAGTTGATGCTATGCAAGTCTTCAGCAGGACTTCAATGAAGGAAAGGTCGACTTGGGACACAAAAAGTATTTTGCTAGCGGTGAAATTGTCTCTCAAGATACGTTCTCTCAGACGCTAAGGTTGGCCGACTCAGTTCATTTTGATTTGATCTATCTTCACGCAATGCCTTCCACCTAATTAGTGGTGATTTGAAATACAAATGGCGGATACATAATGATGTTTGAGCAGTCAAATGTTTTTACAAGTTATTGTTACTTAACTATTAGTGATATTGGGGTGTTTCTTCATTTCTTAATGTTATGCATCTATGGACATTCCTTCATATGTCATTTAAAGCTTCAAAGAAACCTACTTCCACTGTACAGCCGAAGGCCACCAGTCTCATGTCTGATGGGTATTGTGCATAATCACTACAAAAGCATCAGGCTCCTTGCACCTTTTCCCAATAGCTGCAACAAAATGTGTGAGAGGAGAGACTGAGTGTCTGATAATCAACAACCCGACCTCATTTCTATAAGGCTTCTCCCATGATCTTGTGGGTCCTCTGATTGCCGTATACTTAAAATTCATCGTAGTTGCATTTCAGTTTCGTCAAGGAAAAATCTACAGTACTGTTAAGCATTTTGAAGTCTTTGTTATCAATTGTTTAATTACTTCGCGAAATAGTCTTTTGCGATTCCTGGAAACATGGTCAAATATTAAATTGATACTTCCCCTCAGGGGGATACAAATATTGTATTTATGGAAATTAGCGCTCCCAGGGGGAAATGTGTGAGGGCATGAGCTGAGAGTTAGGTAGGCCTTATTTTTGTTGAAATAAAATGTTTTTTGTCATGTTAAGGACCATCTTTTTTTGGTTCACTGCTTTCCTATTTTTCAGCACCTTCTACGTTCTTCTTCAAATTTTATTCTTGTTTCACACACTTCTTTCTTAACTTATTGTTTCTATGTCCCTTCTGCATAGATTCTGTGTCCCCTTCTCTCCATGATAAATGGTGCCTTCCTCATTCCTCTCTTTGAAACGCATTTTTTTTAGCGGTTTGGGAGGCTTAAACTAACATTTAATTTAATTTGAAGCTTTCTCTTGTCCTAGAATTGTATGAATTAATTTTTGTAGAGCTAAATGTTCTACTTTTGTACGATGGCCAAGGTAGATTAAAGAAAAGGATTGTTCATTTTGAATAATTGGGTTTTTATTTTAAGCGCACATAAATTGTGTCTGAGCATTACCACGAAACAGTGTTTTACTCAATGGTTGCTCAGGGTTGCCCGAATCGCTATTTGATGCAAAAACTGCAGTAATTTTATTTTGCATTTTCATACATTTTCAAAATTAACCTTCAACTTTCGGCAGAATTTTTTGAACCGAGTAATACAAAAAATGAATCATTTTGTACTTTCGTGCTTGGCACGGGACTGACAGCCTATGATCATGCCGCAATTTATGTTGCTGGTGCTTGCCTCAAAAAATGCAAGTGTTGTTATGCGATTAGAGGACCTCGGGCTTGGCTCTGAAGAAAGGCGCTCAGTGGGTTTGGAAGTTCATTATTTTGGGTCTCAAAAACAGTGGAGAAATGACTGAAACGTTGCCAGTGTTTCCCGCTGGCGCCGCGGCACGAGGCAGAGACGAACTGTACTGTCATTCCAGGGGACCGTAATGCCGACAAATGGCTGTCGTTAGCGGCAAAAGTGAGGGTCATTAGCGGCACAAGCTCAGCTCCGAGAGTCATCCGACCTTCACAAGAATGACGAAAAATGAAATCGACTGAACCGTCACGAACGTGAAGGCTGCATGAAATTCCAATTCTTGCGGACGTACAGCGGGGCACCAAAAAATTTCAATGCGCGGGACGCGAAACAAATGCATACGTCAGAGTCCAAATTCTCCCCAGATTTATATCCGTGATTAGAGTTGAAAACTGTAAAACATCGGAGGTCTATGAAATGAGTAACGGTCATTTTCAAGGTGAGAAGTGAAGGCTTCGTACGGAAAATTCTTCATGATACATCGTTCTTATTGCTTCGAAATTTAAAAATAGCTGCTTAGTTTCACTAGCAGTGCATAAAGCTGCAATTGCTCGCATTAAAACGTTACCTCATCACACATGGAGGGGCAGTGTAAACTTTTGTGTCCAACCTCTTACGTGCACAGGAACTGATATGAAGATCAGCAGAAAATTAAAGGAGCTTTGAAATGCATGAAGTGGAAGACACTGCCATAAGCTATGCAAAAACTTCATTTAACACTTTGACCGCAATTGGTTAAACTGAAGTTCAATATTCGACTCAAATATTAAGTCAATTTTGAAAATAACAAACATTAACTGAATCGTGCCTTCATTTAGCTGTAATGAAGTTTTTATGAAAATTGAGTTTGTGACTTCTGGTCGGTCAGCAGCATTATGAAAATCCCCTCCGTGGCCACCGATGGTGCAGGTTGGGTAAAAGTGTTGAGCTTCACTCCCCTCAGGGCTTTCCAAGTTTTGTATCAATGGGAATTGACGCTTCCAGAAAGAAAACGTGAGGTGCTGAGGTGAAAGTTTGGTAGGTCTTCCTATTGTTGAAATAGTGTAACTTTTTGTTTTGTTACGAACCATCATCATTTCTCAGTTCACTGCTGCTATTTTTTTGAGCATCAATCACTTTATTCTTCGAGATTTGTTTTTTTCAGGAAATTATTTAAATCTTGCCCCTCCTCCTTCAGGGAGATACAACCATTGTTTCAATGTAAATTAAATTAGCACTCCCTGTGGCAAAATGTGAGTTCTCAAGCCGAGAGTTGGGCGGGCCTTTTTTTATTGAAATAACATGTTTTTTGCTTTATAAACCACACCTTTTTTGGTTCACTTCTGTCCCGCTTTTCAGCGCCTCTATCTTTTTTCAATTTTCGTCTTGTTTCATAGCCTTCCTTTTTAACTTGCTGTTTCCATGCGCAGGGAATCTTGTGCGGAAGCACACCTTGCACTTAAGTTCTGTGTTCGCTTAACGCCATCCTACATTGTGCCCGCATACTCCCTCTCTATGGAACGTCTGTGTTGCGGTCAAGGAAACTTAAACTAGTATCTAATCTAATCTTTCAATTTTGCTGCTTCTTGCGTAGGGTGTGGGGACACATTGGGGTCCTTCCCTTGATTCCATACTAAATAGGGACTTCTTTTTCCTGTTGGGAACACCTTTGTTGCAACCAAGGAAAGTTAAATTAGCTTTCCTATAATCTAATATAACATTAATCTACACTGAGTTTCCATGACCTAACCGCTCAAATGGGCGCAAACTGAGATTCAACCTTCAAATGAAATAAGAACTATATTTAAACGCCATCTAAAATTCTCATTCACGTTTGTCACTAGTGAAATAAAGTGTCTTTACAATGAGCAAACGAGGACCATCTCGTAAAGACTTATTGAGCAGCCAGAGCTGAGACGCTGAGAATTCCACAATACTCCACGATAGTTCGCAGCTTCGCCCGTCGTGCCTGTCCTGTCCTCAGTTCCCCGGACCACTAATTGCGTTGTGCGTTGCAACTGAGATGGCATTTGATGGGTGAAGACAAGGCATCGCGTGCGCCCGTTCCGCATGATTACTTCTGTAGTCATTCAAGCCCACTTGTCTTATGCCCGCCGTGTGCTGCATCTGTGCTGCGTACCGCATCATCAAACGCACGCGAGACCTACATAAATTAAAGTAGTCCTTGAAATGCAGAAGATTTGTGGAAAATAGAGTTGTTATTGCAGTGTAGAAAACGTGTGGGAAATTAGTTATTGGAGCGCAGAAAATTAGTTGGAAATGAAGCTATCAATGAAGCGCAGAGGACATGTGGAAAATAAAGCTGTCATTGCTACGGAAAAAATGGGTGGAAATTTGAAAAGTCATTGGAACGTAGACGATTTGTTGGAAATGAAGCGGTTATGGAAGCGGGCCTATGGGCTTCCAGATGTCTTTCATTTTCACATCCGTGTTTTCTTCCGGTTCATTTATGAACGCACGCCCAACTTTTCCATTCGTTCCCTACTAACACGAACTTTTTGCCACACCTTCAAATTTGTGCCTTTGAACCGTGGCTTACATGAGACTGCACTATAATTACTCTTTTCAATTCGAATGTCGGCAAATTTTGAGCTCTGGCGAAACATTATAGTTCTAGGAACATGAGCGAGCCAGTCACCGAATTGTAGCATGTGGAACGTGAGACATTTGAGTTCAGTTTTCATCTACTGTAAGGAATTTTTCGCACGTTTTGAAAACACTTTTTTATTCATTCCAACAAACGTGGCAGTTGTTGGTACGGCGATTGTGTTAGTCAGCAATATCGCTGTAGTGTGACGGTCGTACGACGCGTCCATCTGCCCTCAATATTCCAGAAATTGGTCTAGGTGCCGTCATTTAGAAGTTCTAAAGTCATAAACGCTCAATGTTTCCGTAGCTATTAGATGTGACTTCGATGAACAAGTCTGCCGAAATTAAAATTAGCCAGAACGCGTGTCGTAAGTTCTATTAACACAGCAAGCAAGCAAGGACGCAGAAAAATTTACGATGTACGTCCATGGCGCAAACACGCGAATGCACATAGATAGCAATCTTGCATTTTAATTACGGGCGACAAGCGTACATGGCGAGGTGAGGGCTCGATAAATAATGACATTATGCAAGTCCACCCAATGCATGGGGGGAGCTGCAGCTTGGCACGGAGACTCCACGTCTTGAAGTTAGCCATGCGTCTCGATCTCTCCCCGTCGCTCGGCAACCTAGAATTATTATGCTCTACGCAGGGAGAGAGGAGGTCACCTTTTGGATTAAACCCGTTCTTTTGTGCTGAATACTCAAGCAAATAAATGCATAAATTACGGAAACAAATTCCTCCAGCACCCAAAGGAAAGGCTCTAGTTGGTGTAAAAATTGGACTACATGTTAACGTGTCCTCTTCTACCAATTCAGTGCACCGTTTAGCGGAAATTTCTTTGTCTTTCCTTGTTGAACATATTGGGATCTACCATGCAATCCCAATTTCACTAATGAGCTTATACAGAGTATTGTTTCAATCAGCGAAACTGCATTTACGAAGTTTAGCTTAAGCTTAGTTCCATGCCAATATCTGAAATACTTGAGGCTGCTTCATAATATAGTGGAGACCTACGTCGAAAATTCGATCATTTGAAAATATGTGGTGTGTTTGTTGAAATTTATTTCGACCGACGCCTACGAAGAGAGATAGCTCGAATCCTTGGACCAGATAGCGTGATCTTTTATGAAGAAGTAGGTGCGCATTGCTGTCTAATCTAACTGCAGCTGCCGCAAAAACTGGGTATTTAGTTTCTTGATCTTTTTCCAAGAGTGTTAAATCAAGTCACCAAATTCCTAGGAATTACAATCATACCAACGAGGTGAAAGTTTGTCTTTTATGTTATGCAGATTTAGCTCTCACTAATGTTGGGAAACGTGTGCGGGGATTTTGGTTTTATGCAAAAGGCTATTATAATATGCCCATCTTTTATTTTAGTGAAAAACTGAACCTGTCTCAATGTTTGTTTTCTGAGCAAAAACGACTTCAATTAATGGATTTTTCCCTCACCATATGGTCACTCCACGCGTTCAATTTTGCTGAGCAACGGTTGATTGAATTCTAGTCTTATTATCGGTTGCCGAGAATGTTAGCGCCCGCCATTTGAATCAAAAGTAAACGCATGGATAAATCGCAAAAAAACGCGCCTCAACTAGAATTATCTTCAGCCCGGCACACGCCAAGCTCCAACCACAGCACCACGGCGTGTGGCTCAAAGTGCGTCGGAGTACTTGAAGAGCGGCCATTTGTTTTGCGTCGAGTCCGCTGTCGTCCTCAAAGATCAAGGAGCAAGCGCTCGAGCCCTTGTAAATGCATTACAAACGAGCACCAATAAACACTCTGGCTGCGTATATTCCAGAACAAAGCCTGGGGAACAGCTCGCGTCTGTTGAACTATAAATAACAAGGAGTTAGAGACCCAAAATTGAAGGGTGACAAACATGCCGGTTGGATGGTAGTATGTCACCATGGTGAGAGTGATGGCTTTAATGCCCATGCAGTCTTCTATCTCAGCCTTGTATACGGGCGTATTCATCTCGGGTTTATTAGTGATACACGGCCTGTGGAAGATCAAATTATCCGTGCACATATCACTGGCTTGAACTTGATGGCCCTATCTTCAGCATTTGATGGATTGCGATGCCAAAGCGACTAGAGGGACGTATCTCAGGCTAAAACTTAGGGCGTTCGGCGAGCATATGCATTGGAGAGGCGTATGTCTTGCTTGGGAACTTTTTGGTCAGTGGGTGAAGTGGTGCGCGTCAAAACAGTAATTTATGGTAACACGTTAATTCTGTGCTATATCATCCTATGCATTTTAACGAACACTCGTGTGCTAATCTTGAATTTTCCCCGCAGTGAGTGGATATTTATACACTGTTTACGCTAAGTTGTGGTGGGTGCAGCGAATGTCAGCATTGAAATTATTTGCAAGAAATTGAGAGAAATTCGTGGTACTACGCGAATTTTGAAATGATCCAACGTGGTTTCAAACAACCCTTTTTAATTTTTGCGTAAAATTTGTTTTCTAAAACGATAGGTGTCGGTACTGACTTGTTTTTTCCTTGAGAATTCATGTGTCATATTTCCAACGTGAAAATAAAACTAATGCAGCTCTCAAAGAATACCACGCCTCCTTCCACTAAGAATATAGAAGAACATAAGTTCAACCTACAAAATCAACTTCTCCAGTAATCCGAGTTTAAATTAGAATAGGTTATTACTGTCCAAGAAATCATTACTTGATATGTTGTACGTAATGTTTTTTATACGTATGCAAGATTTCGCAATTCTTCAGTCGCTTGCCTATAAAAAAAATATAGACTGAAATAATGCAATTTATTCACTCCTGTATAACTTAGAGAAAACTGCTCGTGGGTCTGCACTACTGGAAAATACTCTCCAATACTGTTCATGATAATCCACTGTCACACAAATGACGTGACATTCTGAAAGATATTTTGCTGATCTTTTTCAACGAACATAAAATTTCCAGCGTTGTTATGCTTGAGATTTGAGACTAACATCAACAATGTAAAACAGAAAGTGTTATTGTCAGCTTTCCAAAAACATCCCTTTTACGAGAGTGCTCTGAATACAGTGATGAAGCGCACCATAAGGTGTACCATAAGCGTACGGGTGGGTGTTCAAGCGTGCCAAGAAATGAGCAGGACTCGTGAGCGCTCAGAAAGACAGATGTAAAGGAACTTGTTCAGTTGTACTGTATAACATCGGAGAAGAGTGAAGCGTCTTACAAACGCCTCTACATGCATATACTGGCATTCAACAAGGATTATGTTCGAATGAGGCAGTGGAGGACGCTTCAACTGATATGCGCTGCAAATAACACGAGGAATTAGAGTTCTGCGAAGGCTTCCCCGACGTTTTCCCTGCGCAAAAAGCCACATTTCCTTCGGACTGACATCAGGGACTGCGTTTCACACGCCAGGTAGAAATAATATCTCGTGTCTCCCTTTTCTTCTGGTAGTAGGGGACCGCCGGTGGACCTCCGGTAAGCTTCGATGTATGAATGTAGCTGTGTAGCTCAGTTTTCTATTTTTTAATCTTTTCTTACACCTCCAAATGTGAAAACGCTTCATAAACGTTTACAGTGAAGAAACATTACTGTTATAAACTGGATGTGGGGATCGTAAAATACAGGATATAATACTATTTACGCACGATGTTTGGTATTAACATTCGCCTGATGAATTCTGTATCCGTCCAAGTTTCAGCAGCTGTGACGGGTGGATAGGCTAATGACCAAACATCCAATCTACATGCTTCTGATATATTTACCATGAAAAGTCAGCATGTACAGTAACACATTAACATTACTCCGGTCGAGGCAGGGAGATGAGGTTTAGGTAATGCCTAGTAATTTTTTCAGCAGGGATCAGCTGAGGAAGGAAGAATGAAAGGTAAACTGGTGAGCGAATTAGCTATACTAACTAATGAACAAATGAGCGAATAAAATTCAAGATCTTGTGGAAATGAATGACAAGAATAGAGTCAACAGGAATCGATGGAAGCTTGTGAAGTTAGTGAAAACTTCGGACAATCGAAACAAGGAGAACGAACTACAAGGGAAGGAACCTGATCCATTTTTTAAGATAGTCTGTCTGTGGTGAAAATACAAGAGTTTGAAATTAGGCTTTTCAAGGATTGACTAAGTCTGTCTAGGAGGAAATAATCTCGATCATTACTAATCCCCCCATTTTTGTTCGTCCACTGACTTTCCTGGCTCGCACGATCTCAGCATCGGCTGTCCTCCATTGTGCTAATTGCTCTGCATTGTACGTTGATGCAACATTCGGTCGTGTACACCTCTAGCTTGGACATTTTACGAACGCGTTACGCCGCACGCTTCTACAAGATTTCTTAGACGGTTTATTCACGCAGCGGTGTCTCAGTGGGTGGCCTTTTCGAACCTCCGAGAGTCGGATGCAGCTGAGTAAAGTCTGCACGCCTTTGTCCCGCAAATGTTAACAGGTGGAGCTGACAATCTTAGTGGAACTATTTGTCCGGCGACCAGTCGGTGTAGCGCCATAAACAGTGACCTGCCAAATTTGCATGTTCGCAGAACATAGTCGAGGAGCAGTCGTTCATCTCTCTGCCAAAGTTAGAACCCTCTGAATAGACTGTGAATGGCGCCAAGTCACAGGTTGCGCTACTTGTCGCTGCTGACGTTCGTTCCAGTGAATTTTAGTGTTGAACAGAATGCAGCAGGCCACTGAGGAGCCCCATCTTGGCAACTTTTAGTTCATAGAGCAACGTCGAAATCACCACTTAAAGGAGGCCCTGGGACTAACCTTTTGAGCATCTGTTATTGTTCCGGTGTGAACTCCAACGCTCCTCAAAAGAACATTTGTGCGCTGTCTTGAAGCGTACTTAGAATTGCAGATGATGGCTTAAGTGCTCTCCACAACCTCCTAAACTGCGAGGGAAGAATTTAAACCTCGCTGGAATGTGCTGGACAGATTCAAGGGAAGCTTTAGTGCAGTTGCCGTAGAATTCATCCGTCTGAAACTACTGCTGTCGTCTGGTAAATATGGCAGTAAACACGGATGTTGAAAGCCCTATAACATTGCAGAGTTACTAGAAATTCAATTACTGCTATTCAGTAGTAACTACAGCAATGTCTGAGTTTGTAGAAAATGCCAACCGCATTCAATGTCAGTTTTAGCTGCATTAGGAGTCGTTTGTTCTCACATTTTGTCCATATCAAAGGTTATTAAAGCGTGAACTTGTAAGCTGTAGCTGCTATGAATGTTTTCTCCGCCCTCGATATCCTTGTTAGTTTATTATGCCAGTGAGCACCCGAGTGGGTTGTCTAAGTAAGGACAGAAGAAACTCTAATGTTGGCTTGGATATGAAGAAATCAGTTTAATACGTCACACTAGAGACATACATACGTAGGTCGCGTTTATGACTGTTTTGATGTAGCATCCATCTTCAGCATCGTGGGTCGTATAAATATTACAGGAACTTACGAGTATAACGTGCACTGCGTCCTGCATGGGCATCTTATTGGCCATACTGTAAAGGAACCCGAGCAGATATCAGGATTTGTACCTGAATACAGTGCCAAGATGAATTCTTTTTCATCTAAATCCACAAAAAATAATAATATTGAGCAACTGTTTATTTGCTTTGATGCCTCGATATATAAACACCCTGAGTGCAGATGTAGGGTTCTTGACCTTTGAATCATTCTCGAACTCCGGCCGCTGAACATTTTGAAACTTCTGACCATGTGATCTCGTCTCATGTATTTGAAACTATAGTCATTTTCCCATGGAATACGTTTAAAAATACTGTAATTTTCAGTGCGAGTGAGGTATTGAGAGGCTGTGAAGACAAAATTGAGTAAATTAGCGAAGACCACAGAATTTCAGCGGCCACTAACCGAAATTGCCGCAGTGGTGGACCCCAATATTTAGGCAAATTTATCTGAAGAGAAAAAAGGCTGGATCCATTAGAATTGAGAAAAACTGGACCAGCTAGTCGCAAAACGCTTGTTTTTCGAGGGTGGGATTGATCAGCATTTGACTGCACTCAAACATCGCACAATTTCAACACAGCCTGCACAGCGGCCAAGGAATCGGTGCACAACAGTATTCAGGTGTTAGTATGTTCTATGTACGCTCTCCGAATATTTGTGCTTTGTCGATGTCATTGTTTTTTATAACTGGAATGAGTATTGGAGCAGGATCGTATCCATCCGCAGAATACCAGTAGTATTCTCGTACACTTTGTCGTCCTCGGATGATAAAAGAGAATCTGTTTCTAACATTATGCTAGAAACCAATCGAATTTCACACGAGTCCATTTTCAGTGTTCTGAAAATGCAAATAAAATCATTACATGTATTTTAATACCTACGAAACTAGCATTCAATATCCAGAATTGTTATTAAACAAAATAGAACTAAAAACATCAAAAACAATTGCCAATTACACCGCTGAATCACATTCGTTCAATTTTATGTGATGTTTGAAAATATGTAAAAACTCGAAAATTTAAAGATCAGAAGTGTTATAAAATTGATTTAAACATAAAAGTTATTCTTAAAAGCATGGTTATCGTCAAGATGATGTTCCGTGATAAACAAAACTGAGGAGTTAATGATCTTGACGGAGAGAGACCTCTCCGCTCTGAAATACCGTACAAACAATTGGAAATACAATTTTAAATGGAAAAATTGAAAATTCAGTTTTAAATGGAGCAGTTGATAATTCGATCTTGAATCAAACAATGGAAAATTTCATTTTAAAAAGAACAACTTATTGAAACAAGTTCTGCTGCCAGTATCCGACTGCTGGGAGCGGGCACGCTTTATCTTACAAAACTCAAGTGCTCATCCGCACATCAGATCAGGTGGCTGCCTTCGTTTGAAGTATGACTGAATTTTCCAATTATTTTCAAAGTATTTGCAAAGATTTTATTTGCAGAAATTATTTTCCAAAGTACGGTAATTGAAGAAATAACTGCATTTTAAGGGCATTTAAATGTTAGGCATTGGTAAAAGCATCTATTAATAAAAGAATTATACAATTTCTGCGCAAAATTTGCAGTGAAATTGTTAGCATTGGAATATTCCTGCAAATAATAAATCAGTTGAGCATGAAACATGGACTACGTTGATTACAAATTGATTTGCTCTATGTTTCTCAGTGATGATTTCAGAAGTTTTGAAATAAGCTAAATTATTACTGCAAAAATACCTCATGAAATTTTCTGTGGAAATGAACGGAAGTCTCAAATTTACAATTTACAGAACCTTTTCGTTCAAAAAAAGCACACTGTGCACTCTTGCGTACAGCTTCTAAGGGCACACATTCGAGTACTTAGAAAACTGTAGGCACACATGTTATTGAAATCAATGAAAGTGTCATCGAGCTATCGTCTGTTAAATGCAGGTTCAAAATGAGCGAAAGACTTTTGTAAGAATTTTCAAAATCGTTGATACAAAAATTTCAACAAAGGAGGCAGAGCGTAATTCGCAGCCATGCCATCCGTCTGTTGATAATTTTGATCTTTCAATTGAAATTATGAATGCTGTAGAGTTACGTTTAGAAGTAGAACCCCTTTTTAAAATGACTGTTGGAATGTGTAGTCTTCCTTTATTTATTCATCCATTTTTGTACCATGATAACTTCCGAATGAATTTCAATCAACGTAAAAATAGCAGTTTGATTTAGAAATGTAGTTATTATGTAGCGATCCTGTTCATGCGAAAAAAATAGTAATCTCGGCTTCTCACTCAAATTAGGATTTCGAGGATGTGTGATTCACGCGCCGTCAAACGTAAGAAATAATTTAAATTTTCTGATTATCTTTTGTAATTTGGAAACTTTGACCTATTAACCCCCTCGAGGGCTATATTTCTTAAATACTAAATGGCATTTAGTATTTTGTACTTCTTAATAGTTTCTTCCTCAATCTCTTCTTTGCAGTTCACTGGCAAGTGGCAGTCTTCCTAACTTTGATGTCGGTGGCAAGCTGAGACCAGTGCCAGTCGAATGCCGGTGGTTGTGATAGCGACAATTTGAGTTCTTGTTGAACAAGCATAAGCCATCATTTAGAATTAAACGTCTTTGACGCCGACCACAATGTGTTCTGGTGTACCTACACGAGATTTGGAGAAATTACTTTATGTAACTCTTAAGGATAACTATTCTACGTTGAACAATCATTGATAAAGAGACTAATGGCTTTGCAATTGAGTCGCGCTCTGCCTCCTGTTGTTGCCAATCCATTTTTGAAAGATTTCGAACTAGAATATTTAAGCAAATGTCAGCTCATATTGAACCTGCAATTCTTAAACGAAGTCTGGATGACACTTTCATTCTTTTAATTACAACCGCTAATGCGCGCGGTATTTTCAGGACTTTAATGGATGGCATCAGAGAATTGAATTCACGCAGGGAGCCGAAGTAGGTTCTGATGCGTGTTTTTAAACGTAATAGTATCATCTTAAATAGACAAGATATTACCGACTTCGGTAATTCTTTAAAAAAACTTTCGTGATTAGGAACTGAGATTTTAAGGAATATTTTTGATCATTGCAAAACTCATGAAATCCTCAAAGAGATCCATAAGACGTACGAGGTTTCATCAACTTATTTATGTTCCGTGCTATAGTGAACTATTTTTGGAAATATTTCTATGCTAGCAATTATTCAGCCCCACTCCCGAGACTTTTTGTGCAGAAATTTAGAAAATTTTTAGATGATCCATGTTTGTTTGAACGGTAAGCTTGTTTTGTAGCATCATAACTCTGAAATTTTCAATTCAGCAAGCTGTGTGACTGACCTTCTAATTTTAGAATCTTCACAAATTTTAAGACACCGTCAGAAGTATAAAGAGTTTAATGAAACAGTAGAATTGCTTATCGTTTCCTGAGTTAGATTTTTCTCAGTTGCATTCGGCGTGAATTTTTGTAAATTCGAACAGCATTCGTTGTATGCACAAAATGCTAGCTTTATAGAGATAAAAAGAGAGCTTTATAGATAAAATGTAATGGTTTTGGTAGGATATTTTAAAACGCTGGAGATGAATTCAAGTGAAATACAAAACATTTTTTGCCTGCAGAGTAAAGTGTCGTAGGTTCTTTTTATTATCCTCGCAGCTACATGCCTGAGAAACCCAACTATATCGGACATACTTTGTAGTCTTCACTGATGATCAGTGAATGAAGTCGAATCTTGGGTGTGATTATTAATAAATTCCAAGAAGCAGACTAAGTTTGATAACGTGTACATAATTCTCTTGTTTTATTTTCACTTTTCAAGAGAAGACAAAATTGGTAGACAAATTCAGAAGACTGAAAGGAGTTCACAAATTAGGAATTCAACTTTTAGTGTACGGATTGTAACAAAACCTTGTGATTTGCCACTTGAACAACAAAGCACGAGGTCACGTCTCTCTCTCTCGTTACAGATGAGGAATAAAAATATCAGGAATTTCTGTTGTGAACCGAGAGCAAAACTTGCTGTTCCTCGATGAAAGTAGAAGTTGACGGCGACTTCGCTTCAGGGTCGAACAACTTCAGTTTTGCAGCACCACGGCCTCAATTTTACGACAGCCATCAACATGTCTCGTTCTCTGGAATATACCGCTGGACGAGCGCATGTTTAGGACCTAACTATCAACGAGAGCGACACAACGTAACATTTCGTAAACATCTTGCACCTTTCGCCAACGATTAAAGCGCCCTGCGTCCGATCGTAAAGAACTGGTACCTGATTGTTACACTAAGGCGACTATTAGTTTCACTTCAGACTCGTACCATCAGCATAATTCTCAATGAAGTTGTTACTGTTTTTCTGATTGAATATTGCGGAGGAAAATTGTGGAGGGCGTCAGTTAGGTAATGACGTGGCCTGTGATGAATCTCCGACGAGCTTTGTGGTAGATGTAGTCAACCGCACGGCCAGTAAATGCACGATAAAGTTCCCTTGTAAAATATAACGTACGTCATCCTTAAAATACACCTTACATATTGTCGTCTACGCCGAATTTCTTTCGGATTGGGATTGAAAGATGTTAATTATAAGTATGGAAACCAGCAATGAAATAAAACTTTCAATTTTTAATTAGAGAAGGAGCCCGACGAACTTGAACGCAACTCGACTGCTGGCTTGAAAATTGCCGTGGGATGAATTCACGTGTAAGGATGCGGAGTAATGACATTTATGCATTTTTTCTGATAAAAATAAATTTTTTTTTTCGCCTTTTTTCTTGCGTACCTCCTCTGTTGTCAAAATGTCGGCGTCATTTTTCAATTGATGCAACTAAGCTTTTGCAAAAACTTTTTTAAGTGACTATTGGAAAGCGTGGTCATCCTCTATTTATTCATCCATTTCTGTACCATGATAAATTCCGAATGAATTTCAATCAGCGTTAAAAATAGTAACTTGAAATAGAAAAGTAGTTATTATGCAGCGATCTTCTTCCTGTGAAAAAATTAGTAATCTCGGCTTCTCACTCAAGTTAGAGTTCGAGGATGTGTGATTCACGCACCGTCAAACGTGAGAAATAATTTAAATTTTCTGATTATTCATCGTGTGGTAAATTGGAAACTTTGACTTATTAACTCTCTAGTAGACCATACGAAAATAGCATTTAGTATTTTGTGTTTCTTGTTAGTTTCTTCCTCAATCTCTTCGTTGAAGTTCGCTGGCAAGTGGCAGTCTTCCTAACTTTGATGTCTGTGGCCAGTTAATGCCAGTGCCAGTCGAATGCCGGTGGTTGTGAAAGCGATAATTTGAGTACAAAAATGTTGACGGTGAAGGGTTAATGATTAAATTTTACAAAATCCTGCCCAGTGGGTGACTATGAAGTTTTAGTGTCAATAATACAGCTTAGTTCAAAATTTCTAAGCGCCTCCACATGAATTGTACCAGTGTTGACGACCACAAGCCGTGCAATCAGAGTGCTTGTGAGTTCGCATAATTCGTACTTATCCTAGCGCACCTTCACTGAAGCGTTCCTTGTGATCTAGGAAAAAATTTTATGAACTGGACTTCAAGTACAAGTGCTATCGCTTCAGTCATTTAAGGCGGTTTATACGGAGGAAGCGAGCGTACTACAAAAAAAAAGTCTAGATATGTTGGCTGTTCATGGGAGATTCCCGCAGTTGATACGGCGCCTCAAATGTACGCAGTACTGCGAATGGCAATACAGCAACTGTGAGCGATGTTGGTTGGTTGATGGCGAGCATAAATAGTCAAGGTCTGAAACTGGCGATGCCTTTATAGCTCTATGGTATGCTCTAATTAAGCACAATGAGCAATAACTTCGATAAGAAGCGTGGTAGAAGCGTACATAAAATTATATCTCGGTCTTCATTCTGCTCAGATTTTAACAGAAAAAGTTGTCTCCAAGATCGAAGTTGATGACAATGACGTCTGCGACCGAGCAGCAGGGCAGCGGCAGGTAGGTCTGCGGACCACTCCCCCTCCCGAGTTGCAGATCCGCAGATGTGGACCCAGTTTAATTTGTTACGTTATTTCCCGAGAATAAATAAAAATATACAGAAGCTTCCAAGTGTTTCTCATGTTGATTATGGTAAATTGATTCAGTGTTTCCTTCACCAAAGTCAATCCGTTGAGAAGCACGATTTTTAAGTAGAACGTTGCCAAACGTGTGCCTGTTGGACACGATTTGTGATGATCTTACCCATAAGTGTGCTTTGTGAGAATTATTTTTAAGAACCCCATACTTAAAAACAATTTTATGAAGTTTTCACACCTTGCAATTGAATGATAACCCACAATAATTTTAAGTATAGGTGAAACTTCATGGTATCATAACACAGTTATTCATGGAAATGCGGTACGATTGGTGTGCAAATTATTTTAACAGATTTTTACCACAGCGTGCGTTGTATTACATTGAGACTTAATCTTAATACCTGTAATAATTTCAAACTGCGATTCAAGTTCCTCTTAATGAATGAAAAGTTTTTCTCGGTTTTAGATATTCAAAGTTGATGCTTCTCAAAGTTTCATTTCTGAATTTAGATCTAAATGTTCACGCTATGCGAGTTTCATGCAGAAGTCTGTGATGTGAATAACAACTCAAAACAGGAATCGAATACAACGAAAATATACAGATATGTGTATATATATTTAGGTAAATGTATTTATCATATTAAAATGCATACTAGAAAAATATACAACGAAATGTTTTTACAAACTAAGTGACTTCATCCTTTACAAAAAAATTTACTCCAGATATGTTCACCGAGAAAAATGATATATTTATAATTTATTTGGAACGGAATAAAATAAATTTGAGTTGCCATTACTCTACCTAAGTAAAGCCAAGTAATGAGGCAAGAGTAGATAATCATTTGTGAAGAACGAACTACTAATGATTTTCATTGATAAACGTTCGCACTTAGCACATTCCTTCAACACGTTGACTGCGATGGGCTAAACTGAAGGTCAAGATGTACTCAAATTTAAAGTCAATTGTAGGGAGCAATTTTGAAAATAGCAAACTCTTAACTGAATCGAGTTAGCTTTGATAGAACTTTTATGAAATTGAGTTTGTTACTACTGGTCGGTCAGCAGCATTTTGAAAATTCCCTCCGTGTATTCCCTCACATTGCGACCAACGTGTTAATGTCAGCTACTGAGGTATTTCCCTCCGTGTATTCCCTCACATTGCGACCAACGTGTTAATGTCAGCTACTGAGGTATTTCCCTCCGTGTATT